>VSTD030001237.1:0-13525 GCA_008808055.3 Sporobolus alterniflorus
GCCTAATTATACCATGCTGTAACATAGACTTGATGAGGGATTCCACTTCATCCTTTTGCTTATGTGGTATCATGTAAGGTCTGATATTAGGGGGTTTAGCACCCTCAAGCAAGGGTATCTAGTGGTCACAAGGCCTTGGAGGTTGTAGCACCATTTGGTCAGAGAAGATGTCATTGTATTCCTGCAACAATCTTGTATTTCTAGAGGAATGTTTTCCTGTGTGGCTTTGGTATCCTCAGACAGTAACATGTTAACATGGATGATATATCCCACAGTCTCTGCCCTGCATAACTTTTACAGATTGTGTGCCGAGATGACATGTTTAGATGGCAGGGAAGTGAAATCAATGAAGATAATTTGTTTCTGTCCGTCTTTCTGGATGATCAACTGTCTGGAATTTTCTCTTAAATCCAGTCCAATTGGGTTGTGCTGCTGGATCTAGTCACAGCCAAATATGATATCATACCCCTTGAGTTGCAACAACTTAAATTCATGGGTAAAATTCTCTCTCTGTATGGAATAGGGAACCAGCCTAGTAGTGGCATTTGAATTCAAGGTACCACCACCAGCAACTTTGACAGTTCTAGATTGAGTAGATATAATAAGCACCTGAGACTGACTGGCAAATGAGTAGTCCAAAAATGTATCAGTGCTACCACTGTCGACTAGTGATACACCCCTCTTGCCTCCTATGGTGACCACCACTGAAAATGTAGCAGCAAATGAGGTTCCATGAGTAGCATGAGTAGATATCATCAGTAATTGAGGAGGCTGTTGTTGTTCAGTTTCAGAAACTTTAGCTTGTAATAAAACATGATTCTCATCTTCCATCACCTGTTCCACAACAAGCCAGTCCTCAGGGTCTATTGCCATTGCATTTACAACTCTTCTAAATTTGCAATTGAACTTGTGCTTAGGAGTCCATGGCTCTTGGCAGCCTCAACATTTGCCAGGCTCTCTCAGTTTAATGGAAATGGCTCTAGGATTGGCTATATTGGTGTTAGGAGGTTTAGGTAATGGTGTTGGCTGTGGTTGGTTTGGTTTGATTGGTGTTAATGTGGTTGTGAATGTAGTTGATGGGGTGGTATAAGCTGGTGAGGATGATAGGAGAGATTTCTTGATAAGGATACCCTTTTCCAACTCTTTGGCCTACCAATATGTGTCTGACAATGTTTGGCGGTTGTGGGGTACTAGGTAATGCTTGATGCCATCTTTTAAACCTGCTATAAAGCTATTTATGAAATACTGCTCGATAAGGCTAGGGTGCTCCATCTGCATGAGGGCCATTAGCTCTTCAAACCTCTAAATGTATTTATTAACTGAAGAGGACTGCCTGAGATGATGAAAGTGCTCCAATGAAGAATGTGGGCTGTGGGATGAGAATTTGCATAACACCATATTGCAGAATTGGGCCCAATGCAGAAAGTTGGCAGGTGCTTGAAGTGATATCCACCAGGTTTGGGCCATGCCATGGCAGTGCAAGGTTGCTAAGGGTACCCAAGTTTCAGTTGGAACTCCAGCCATGGTAGAGTATTTCTCACAAAGTCTCAACCAGTTAACAAGTTCATCACCTGAGAAGGTCAGAAAATCCAACTTGGGTCTAGCAATGGAAAGGGTGAATGAATTGGTTGGTGTGGGTTTGGGTTTGGTATAGTGTTGTGGTGAGTATGGGATTGGTATGATTGATGTGTATATGAGCCTGTTTGGGGTGGTATGTGTGTGTTTGAAGTATCAGGTTGTGTTTGTGTGTACATGAACCCGGGGTGGGTGGTTGTGTTGTGGTTGGGTATGCAAAATGTGAATGATGGTGAGGTAGTAGTATCCTGCGTAATAGTATGTGAGCTTGTAGAGGGGTCAGGGTGAAGTAAGATCTTACCGTCCTCTTCCTACTTCTTCAGAAATGCCAGTTCATCAGCGGCTAGGAGGTTCAGAAGTGTTGGCTGGGCTTGTGAAGGAGGGTTGGGGAAGGGGTATTGGTGTTTCTCTAGACTGCTGATGTCATTGGGGTATTCCATTGCTGGAGTAGCCTATACAATTTTGTGTCGATCTGCTTGTGAGTATCAGCAATAGACTTAGTGGCCTCCTCCGCCTAAATAAGTTTAGCATCTGTGCACTGAAGACTCTGCTGTAGAACGCGAATCACCTCCAGAGCTTCAACCGCCACAGATGAAGGAAGCAAATCAGCTTTGCTACCCATGGATGTCATGGATTCCAATAGCAGAAACTAGATCTAAGGGGGGACTGAGGAGATTTTACATATAGACACGCTACACAACCCAAATCAACCCTCAAATCTGTAACCACTGTGCTGGTTCTTTGCAGATCGAAGGGACAGATATTGCCCAGAAACCTTGATTGCGAAATAAAAATTGAGACAAACGGCCGAGGATGGATAGCTCTTGAATTGTCAGGAACCCATGAGGAATTCCTAACAAATCAACCAACATATTCAACAGAACAAGCACACAAAGAACAATCACTGGTGCGGGGAAGAACATGTGGTAGTATTGCTAGAGATTATCCAGTCTCCAGAGAGATGACAGTACAGCTAAACCACCATACCCTAACAACAAGACGATAAGATTCTTCCCAGGTTTCACCACACAGGCATTCGAGGCTTTAAGCACCCGGTTACATTTCACCGTGACTAAACCATAGTTCAAAAAGTAATATATGAAGTTACTCTCCCAGCTTGCCTGCCGTCCGTTTAGCTTCAAACGTTATCTTCTCTTCTGGGCCGTTGATGGAGAAGTACCCACCATAACTATCAAGACGCCGGTCTCCCTTGTCTCTCCTCTGTTCCTGACAGATCATCTCATCATCTGAGGAGAGCAAGAATTCGATCCCCATGGGGATGAACTTACCACGGTGTCCGTGGGAAATTTTGTCGTTGGGCGGAGTGGGTAGGAAATTCTGTGAAACCAAGTGGTTAGTTCCTTGGTTGGATTCTAATGAGTCATTGACTTGTTGAGGTTTGAATTCGAATCCGGGACAATTCGATTGTTTTACCTTTATCTTTTTTCGTGTGGAGAATTGTGTTTGCTTGCCTCGTATTGTGCAGGTGAGGTGCAGCATGGCTCAAATTGCTCACTCTTCTCGCTACTTAGATCCGATTTGGAGGCTTGTGCCGTTGAGATTAAGGATCTTAAGCATCAAATTGCTCACTCTTCTCGCTACAGTGTTTTATCCACTTCATGTGAACTGTGTGGTTCTCTCAAGGGTAAGCTTCTCCGTGCTACCAAACTGAACATCGAGCTAAAGCATGAGGTTACCTTTTTGACTGCACGTCTTGAGAAAACCAAGTTGAGTGAGAAGATGATTGAGGATGACTTGAGTCGAGTTGAGGAGAGTGTAATCAAGTCCACATATAAACTGAGTGTTGGCTTTGAGAGGTGTGAGGACAAGGGTGAAAAGAGTGCTCCTAAGTTCATTCCTAGCTCCAGTTATCACCAAGAGGAGAAAGTCATCAAATCCACCAAAACTCACTACCTATCCAACCCAAAGCCATCCTTCAACCCCAAGAGAGAAGTGAGGAAAGAAACCCCCAAGCCGAGAGAGGAAGCTTTTGTGTGCATGGTTTTTGGCCGTGCTGGTCACTTGGATGAGTTTCGCTTCCATCACAAAAGAATTGAGAAGATGCGCTTTGACTATGCTAGAAACTCATATCGTGATGAGTTCATTGATTTTCTGCCTCGTTCTTATTCTTGTGCTTTGCCTCACACTTCTTCTTGAGCTTTGTCTCATTTCTCTCATGGACCTAACCATCGCTCATATGGTTTTAGTCCACGAGAGAACAGCTTTGTGCCTAGACGCTTTGGTTACGGCCTACATTCTCAATATGGTGATCATCCCCCGCGTAGGCACGGGTTTTTGGCTCGAGGATCGTACACTCGTTTTGAGCCGAGACACTTGGACAGTCCACGTTTTCCCCATCGTGGTTGTTGTGCCACTCGTTCAAATGGTGATGTGCAAAAGATTGTGAAGACTTCCTCAGGTCGCAAGTGCTGAATTCCTAAGATTTATCTCACTAACCCCAGCAAGGAGCCATCGAGCTCTTCTCATCCTATGTAGGTGTTGGACGGAGGATTGGAGAACATGTGGTTGATGGACTCTGGTTGCTCTCAATACATGACCGGAGTCACTAAATGGTTCTCCAATCTCACTCACATGCTTTTCGTGTGTTTGATTCTTGTGGGAATTTGCTTTGTGACTTTTCTCAGTGCTTGACTCATTAACTGGTCATAGCTTTTTCTCATAGTATGAACACTTGTGAGCCCATCATGAGATTTTGTCTTTTTGATCGATTCCTTGACTCCTTTTCTTGTGGGTTCGGACGAGTTCATGGACATGCATCTAGAGTTTCTTTTGTTAGTCCACGGCTTTGTCCTTGTGATGCTTCTATTGGTTCTTCTCATGTTTTTCCCTTGAGAGCTCGTCCCTTTTTCTAATAATCACACTCATTCTATTCCTTGAGTTAATATTTCACAGCATGCCTCTAAGGGTTAGTGAAAGACTTGATTTTCGAACGAAATTTTACATCTTGCTAACCCTCATGATAAGTTGAGCACATTTGTGTTGTATCTTGGGTTTCCAAGTATTTACCGACTAACTCTTTGGGATCCAAGACTCGGACATCTCTCTCTCTTGTCACACGTAGGAAGGAGGATTCGGGATGGAGAACATGAGCTTTGATGATCTCGGTCTTTTGCTTGGAGTGATTGAGATATAGGTGGTTCTTCATATCCTTGCTCATGGCCTTCAATTCCCTATGCTATAATGTGACATCTTCACTTACCCTGTGAGCCTTCTCATACACTCTATTTTACACTTACGAGTAATGTGAAATTTGTTTATGTGCTCACTTGATCATTGTAGTTATAATTTCTCTATCTTGTATCTTGCTTCTTATGCGGGTGTAGTTTGCTAAGATCTCTTTATATGATGAGTTCATTGATTATTCTCCTTGTTTTCTCTTCTATGGACTTGATCATTGTTTATATGGTCTTGGTTCCAAAGAGAGAAAGAGGTTTTATGTTGATAATTTGATTGTGACCCATGTTTGCTTCATCATGGTGTTCATTTTCCATGTAGATATGACCTTCAGTTGGATGGTTTCTACCCCTGCTGTGAGATGAGCTACTTTGATGGCCCACATTTTTCTTGTTGTGGAACTTGTCTAGTGAGTCCTTCCTTATTTGTGGGATTTCTAGTGTTGAGAGGATTTTTTTGAGCTGATTTCTCTGTCTCTTATAGTTCTCTCAAATATTTAATTGCATGTTCCCCCTTCTTAGCTTTGGAAATTGCATAGGAGACTAGGTCATATGAGTTTTGACTTTTTGTATCGATTGAGTGGCCTAGGCTTGATCCGAGGATTGCTTAAGCTCACGTTTGAAAAGAATTTGACTTGCCTTGTGTTTAAGTGGCCTTTGCTTTTCTTGAGGTTTGTCTAAACTCAATTGATAAAACCTTGTGTCCTCCACTTCATGGGGAGTTGGTTGAATTTGACGCTTGTTTTTATTGCCTTGGTTTCAGGGGGAGTATGGGTTTTGCCATAGACAAACCTTGTGTTTTGTTTGCTGCCCTCTTGAGTTTGCATCTTGGTGTTTGCCATCCATATGGCTTGGTTTGAGGGGGAGGGGGGCTTGTTCTATCTTGTATATTTGTATCCTTTTTGTCTTTCTATTGCATTTCCTTCATACTCACGTAAGTTAACTCTGCTTCACTTATTATACTAGCTTGTATTTGGTGGACTATGCTTGTCACTATGCTAGGATAGGTAGTAATGATATGTGAAACTCTTTTCTTAGATCATGCTAGATAACTTGTCATGATTGCAATGTTGAGCACATGCTAAAACTTGACAACTCAATTAATTGCTCCTATTAACCACTTGTATAAGTACTTTTATCTTGATTGAGACATAATTTATGACTTGCTGGATAAGTTTTGATTTGAGTAACCTCACTTTGAGAAGTGAAATCCTTTGCCCAATGCTTAGTTCATGATGGGACTTTGGAGAGGTGTGTGCCTCTTGTGTCACAAAGGCACACTCTTTTGTCTTGTGTTTTAAACTTATCTAAAATTCAGTTTGTTTTCTGTGCTTAATGAGAATTTCAATACAGTGATATCAAAGCTCTGGGGTGTTTGCTCTACCCAATTGTGTGACCCTCTACGTGGTCTAGAGGTCATTTGAGGAATGTCCAATACGGTGTTCTCGAAGCTCCGGGGTGTTTGCCGTACTCAGTCGTACGACCCTCCGCGTGGTCTAGAGATCACTTGAGGACTTAAAATAAGTAAATTGAAACTTAATTACTTATTCACTTGCTTGTTTACTCACTTGTACAAACTGAGTTCTTAGTTGCATATGTGAACGTTTAGCAAAGCACGCTATCCTGAACTGTTGTTGCTCTTGTTGAGATGATGTCTAGCGAGTTTATATGCTTATTTTGATTGAGATAGGAGTCTTATGCGTGTGGTGGCTTACTAAAACTTGCTTATTCACTTCATGCTTATCTTAGCTCTTGGCTACTTACTTGTTATCTCGTAGTGGTCTCTTTGTGAGGATTCACTCTTATTTTATAAGTCTTGGCATAATTATGTGTATAATTACTTAAATACTTGCTTATATGCCTTGTGTAGTACCCTAATTTTGATCTCATGCATAGCATCTTATTCTTCTCTTGGATTGTGTTTGATGAGTTCATTACCAAAGGGGGAGAGATTGTGCACAAAGTTGATAGAATTCTTACTAATCGGGTAGTTGAGAGAAGAAATATGATAGTGTCTATCTAAGGGGGAGAGGTTACATTGAGAATGTTAGGGGGAGTTTGTTTCAGGTGGAGTTTTTGAGCTTTTTTTGCTCTTTCTTTGATTTTGTCGCTTTTCGTGTCTTTTATTGGCCTTGCGGTTTTTCCTTCTTCTAGATGACCTTCTTGAACTTTTCTTACCTTTTGGTCTTCTAATTGTGCTTTATTGGGCCTTCGATTCTAAATTCAAACTTTGTGCTTTTTGTAGTCAATAGACTCATTAAGGGGGAGATTGAGAAATCAAGTGTTCAGTTCCTGAGTTTGATTGTGATGAGTCATTGACTTACCGAGGTTTGAATTCAAATCCGGGACAATTCGGTTGTTTTACCTTTATCTTTGTTTCATGTGGAGAATCGGGTTTGCTTGTCTTGTGGTGTCGAGGTGCCAGCTGTGGCATGGCGTGCAGCGACGAGAGTCGTGACAAGAGTAGGAGACCTGGTACAGAGGACCGGGCATGGTGGCACAGGTCAGATACTCAATGGCCGGGCGATCGAGAGATCGGATAATGTCGTGTGTGGTCTATACCGTGCACGAGGAGATGACAAACGTGTGTTTCTTGGTTGAACCTCAAAACCAAGGTCGGCGGTTTGTCAGCGGTTTTGCCTCAAGACCACCAGGACGGTTTGTTTGTGGTTTGGCGTCAAAATTACTGAGATAGTTTCTTCTGTTTTGGCTTCAAAACTAGTGGTGATGGGTTTCTTGATTTGAGCCTCAAAACCGGCAGCTACGGTTGGGTGATTTGGACCTCAAAATCACCACGACGGTTTTTTGGTGTGGGCATCAAAACCAAGTGGGCTACGGTTTATCGGTTTCACCACAAAATCGACGAAGGATGAAGACAGCGTGGGACACGCGTCAAGATCTAGCAGCTTGCTTCACGTGAAAGCAAGTCGGATTAGTGTTTTTCAGTCTGGCCTTAAAACTGGCGGAGGTGCGACGGCGGGTGGTGCACGTGTGATCATCATGGAGGTTGAAGATGGACGCGTCGATGCGACAGACTACATCGGACCCTACTACCCCTATTTTACCATTTTGATTGTATTAGTCGCTAGAGGTAGTTTAGTGTTTAGTCTTTTACCTTGGCCTATAAATAGGACCATAGAGGGATATGTCTTCTTGTCACTTCTCCTATCATTATTTTATATTTCTTAGATTATAATTAGTGTGATATAAATAAATTTTTATTCTAATAATCAAATAAGGAAAGAATGTTGATGACCTCTACGTCTCAGATATAAAATTTATTTTAAATTTTAATAGAGAAATCTGTTTTGCATCTTGTGTGTGCTGTTCAGTTTCGCTATTTTGATTTGATGCTGTGAGATCTGTATCGTGTCTTCTGGTCTAGGTCTCGGCTGCTTGTGTTCTCCGCATCAGAGATTTCTTCGCTCCGCGCAGGCGAGTTTGCTTGGGTTCTTCGAATTCGTCTGGCGCCGATTTGTATTTCCTGCCCGCGTGCAGCGCGCCCTAGATCTAGGTTTCCCGTCGCTCGATTTCTTGTCGCGCGCTAGGGATTCGGTCCGCACGCCCTGTATTCGGTCCTCGGTTCCCGCCTCGATTTTGGTCTCGCGCCGCGTGGTTCAGTTCTGTGGGAGAATTGCGCGCCCCTGCTCGTTTTCGATTCGCTGAAGGATCCCGCCAGGCCTTGCGCCCCTGATTTGGTGTTTCCGCTGAAGGATTCCTCGAGCTACGCGCTAACTGATTCATTTTCCTGCTCACGAGTCCTAGTTGCCATCGAAGGATTTTTCTTCCTCCGAATTTTCTTTCTGCACAGGATTGGACTTCCCACAGGTCAGATCCAGTGCCAAATCCTTGCGCCTGAGTTCCCGTTTAGTTTTTCGTTCGCTGCCCCAAGGTTTTTCTGATGCCTGATTTCGGTGCTGCCTGCACCATTCATTTTCTCGCTTGAGCTTCTGCCTCCGTTGCAAGGCTTCGATTTTTCCACCGCCTAGAGTCTTCTGGTCGCAGTGGTGCGCGCTCCGGTCGTGCTCCGTGCGTTTTCCGCTCGTGAGCCTCGCTGCATATCGGTCCCAACTTCGTTTCTGTTCTCTTCGTCGGTCAGTTGCCACGGGCAAAGTTTTTTCCTGAAGGGGTGATATATAAATAGAAATCAGAAATTACAAAGAAGCCCTTGATAAGCCTGTACGTCAATAACGCCGCTGCCGCCGGAACCACTGCCTCACTCCTAACCTCCAAAAGACTTCAAGCATTGGAAGTGTTACAAGATCCAGCACCAGGAGTCACCATCCATGGCGCATATGAGACGTTGAACACACATTGACCGTCTCCCGTCGGAAAAGGAGAAGGAAATATTTCTGCACTCATCAGCACACAAGCCGAAATCAAGCCTCAAGACTAGGGAAGACAAGATCCTCCACCCCAACGCAAAAGGTAGAGGAAGAATTGACCAAGCAGAAACATCGCCGAATCCACCACCGGCTTCAGAGAAGGACTGCAAGCCACTTATTTGCCAAAGTAGCAGCTTCACCGCCACTATCGAAAACCTACGCTCTGCCGCCATCGAAGCCGACGAGCAACCCGAGAACTCACATGACGAACAGCGAAGACGACGTCCGGTGCCATCCCCGACATCATCGGATGAAGCAAAAGGTCACCCTCATAACGCCGCCTAGCTTGAAGGAGTAGCCGAAGCTACAACCACCCTCGCCGAGGCCAGCTACCGAGATGAGGCAAAAGCACCCCGGTGAGAACAACACCACGGGTGAAAGGACCCCTACTCTACCTAGATTCAGGCAACTAAGAAGAGGTATATACATCGCACACCGATCTCACGATTCCCCTCCCCCTCCAGCGGCCAGTGAGCCACCGGAGGCCGAGGGGCACCGATCACCTCGGAGTCGCCCTTTGCTACTGTAGAAAGGGAAAAGGAGAGGAGATGGTTAGAGACGGTTAGAGCACAACACGGCAAAGTTTTTCTTTCTGATTCTTGTTGTCCTCACTCTCGGTGGTTGTCAGCTCGATTCATTCAGCGGTCTTGTTTTTGAGCCACCGGATTCAAGGGTTGAGTTTTCCTAGTTCTCACCGTGTTTTCATGGTAGATTTTTGGCCACGCACGTGAGTTGTTCGATGAAATATGCGTGAATCAGGAAGAAGCCTTATTGATATGTTTTTTATCGCTATAGTTTAGCTTGTGATTTTGCTTACCCTATCGGTGTTTCCGTTGTGATTTCAGTTTTCTAACCCGGTTTCGAGGGCCAATAGCTTTCTGATAGCTATACGATCTTGACCGAGTTAGAAGAGAGGCGCGTTGAGTTGATTTTGGGATATAGGTCAAGTTCCCTCAAATAATTTTGATTGGCTCACATTCATCCTCATCTGGTCGTCTTCTCCGGTCCTTCAAATTTAGAGCACTAGTGAGAGGGTTGTAGGTAGCGATCTGGGAGTTGATCCAGTTGCGAAGGAGAAGGCAGACGTCTTGGCACGCCAAGATTTCCCATCCAGGGCAGGCATCGTTGGGGCTGGGGACACGGGTAAGGAAGACATCGGTGCCACAGACGACGACGGCGGCGTGGTACAGATCGGAGCTGTGGCGGAGGGGCGTGAAGTAGGAGACCTTGTGGAGTCAAAAAAGAAGCCCGGGAGAGGGGCGGTGCGCCACGCGGAAGTGGTGGCGAAAGGCAGGAGAGGAGCGGACGGCGGTGAGGAAGGCGTGGCAGGTGAGGGCGGCGCGGATGAGAGACGGGAGCGAGGGTAGGCAGAGGAAGATTTGGCGTGGAAGGTCGTCGGAGAGTGTGAATATAGTGGTAGGGTCCCTAGGTGGCTGAGGTTTCACCGGCGACGGCTGGAATGCCATGGCCAAGGCGAGGGGAGGCGTCCGTTTCCGTACCATCTCCGCAATGTTTTGGGCCCAGCAGTTGATTGGGCCTTGTCCAAGAAGGCCCTGGGACTAAATTGATGATTGGGCTTTAGTTCCTATAAAAAAGAGATGAGGTAGATACGACGTTCTGAACGGCACAAAATTGGGACCAAAGAAAACCTGAGTTTGCATGATCGTGGAGGTTAGAATTGGGCGACGCCTGAACTGTATAAATGTATTTTCCAAAGTCAAAACTGAAAAGTAGTTCATAGATTCCTGAAGTACACGAAACATGCAACTTGTTGGCACGTTTTTAGTTTGTACCCCGAAATCCATGAAATATGCTATTATCACTCATCATCATTCATTATTACGAAAACAACCATAAGAATGCAATATTTGCATTCAGAAAAGGTAGCACACCTAACATCAGCATTGACTTTTCTAATTCACTATTTAATGCAGCTTACAAAGGCTTGTACAGTAAGGACGTGTTTATGACTTCTTCACTTTACAAAACTTAGCTCAACTTCTTCACCAAACTTCACCATAAAACAGCTCAACCTCATAATTGATAAAGTTGTTGGTACAGTTTGGCTGACAACCCAACTTTATTAATTTCATAAAAGTGAGATTTTGGTGAGAATTGTTTCTTATACCCTTTAAACGATGTTTTGATATTTTTGACATACAAGAGTATTTTTGTCTATAATATTTTCATCCAAAAATAGAGTTTTGAGCAAAAAAAAAAGGGCCTAACCAAAGCCTTGATAACTGACGAACATACATTCAGGCTACTGACCCTCACCATTCCTTTCTCAATTGCTGCAAACCTGCAATCAGTGTACTAAAATATCTATACCGGGCTAAGCTTCTCTGTAACGTGAACTTATGTAACTTTCTGTAAGGGCTTTTTGATTTGTAAGGGTGTCACATATCAAAATGCCAACGCCTCTCTCACACTACAATCTTCTCTTGAAAATATAGACTGCAATCAGGATTTTGTCTACTTGCCTTGTCCTATGTCAGAGTACTGAGTCTTCTAATAAACGATTCAACAATCGTCAGAAACAACAAATTAAATAATTAATAACACCTTCTGGGCTTGCACAACAAAACAGACTGTTACGTGTATTTCTGAACAACAATCAGTCCAGCAGGCAGAAAACATGAATTTTGTAATTATAGTTCTATTGGGAAGAGGTGCAATAGAACATCTCACTGGAGCAAACTTGTACAGCACCAGCATTGCCTGTTGTATACTAGTAGTACATACCAAATGATCCAAAAACTGATTGGAGACATCCCACCCTTTCTAGAAATAAAAGGTGTCTAGCCGAACTGAATCATCACATGATCATTCACAGGTTGGTGTTCTACTAATGGATTGGAAGTTTCTAGCGATGTCGCCTCTTAATTCTGATCCGAGCTATAGCAATTGTTCGACTCACAAATTCTGAAATTATGATCTCCAAACCTGCCCAGAGCTATAGCAATTAGATCCGAGCTATAGCGATATCGCCTCTTAATTCTGATCCGAGCTATTTTGATTCTTCATGAGAATAGTGACGCTGGGGCCAACTTCACCCTTTTTTAGAGTCGAACTGCTAAAGTTGGAGGTGTTTGGCGGACGCCTTTTAAGCGGAGCTAAATTTCGTGAAGTGAAACAGTTTTAAACGGCTCCTAACTTGCACTAATAATGTATGTTCCTTAGTGTGTTACATCAAACCATTGCTAATGTCACTGGTGGTGGAGCTTCAGCAGAAACATATACGGGGGGCTCAAGAATGTAAAACTAAAAAATTCATGAACTGTAGCTACATTACTGTAACATTTAGTAGTGGAGATTTGGTGATGGCTAGGGGCACTACAAGAAAAGGAGCATTTTTCAGCGGCCATAATAATTTTTGGCGGCATCAGGATAGGCAGTCAAAAACAATCTTATTTTGACGGCTAAAAAAATACTGTCAAAAATAACCTTATTTTTTGTGGCTAAAATTTACTGCCGACAATAACTTCTAATTTTCGCCAGCTAGTAATGGGCTTGGCCAGTGAGTGTCATCCATGATTCAACATACTTATATCTTTACCTACTACGTACTCTCCAATTCAAGCTATTTATATCGTGCTCGCCCCCATCCAAGCTTTTACTTTGGCATGTCATTTCATTTGATGAATTAGTTTGCCGTGCTTGCATCCACTTCCCAACCAAACTTGCAAACAAACCTATATAGAAGGAGAAAGGAGGGCAGAGGTGTAAAGGAAGGAACGTACAATGGCACTAGAAATCCATATGCTTCAATTCAGCGTCGATCCTCAACAAAACGATACACAGCTAGCTATTGATTGAGAATGTGTGGCACCAGGAAAAGATGAGTGACAGATGGAGTTTTACTTGCATAGCGCGATTTGCCTACAGTTTGTGAAATGGTACCAAATTGTAGCACACGTTGCGGAAACTGACAGATCTCATTCCCATATCGACATCGATCAAACTGGAGTTCAGCTATTTGGTCCGTTTCTTCGTTTCTTAGAGAACAAATTATAGTCTGACCCCGGAAACCGACTAGCTAGCTTCAATTGATCCTAAGTATTCAAAACAAAGAGGGCAAACACTGTCGCATATTACCCCTCCTCCGAGACACAAACTGTGACAGAATTTTTCCATGTCTGTATTCACAAGCTTTTGTTTTGTGTGTGCACTGTCAACTATACTCGTGAAGCACGGATCACTGATCAGTCATAAACGTGTGAGCTTGATCAAATAGTTGGAGTGTGTGCGTGTGTATTTGCTTCTTTCGCTACTACCTGATAGATAAATTAGCACTTTTGGTTTTATTTTAATCCAAGAATAAATCATGAATATGGCTAATGCATAGCAGATTAAACTAGTAACAGATCG
>VSTD030001238.1:0-13525 GCA_008808055.3 Sporobolus alterniflorus
AAGTAGTCATTCTCATCCATAAAGTTATCATCACAATATTATGAAGTTGATAATTACTACGTTTGGACTCGGCGAGCAAGCCATCACCTATTTCTGAGGGTTTCACGAATATTATAATCAATAGTCAACAATGCAAGGGTATAAACCTGACAACATGACACACGCGAGCCTAGAGGGGCACCATGAGTGGCTACGGTTCACGACGTGATCAAAGAGCTGGGCCCGGTCCTACCTTGCCCTAGTGTGATATTCCATGCAAATGCATCGGTGGACACTCTGTGGGTGGCCCAAAAACTATCCCATTGTACATCCATGAAGCGAGGTAAGGCATTGTCCAACTCGGTGACACACGAAGCTACTAAGTTTGCGGGACTCCATATATCCCATATGAGCCAATACATAATCAAATGCTTGTTCATTCGGACCTAATCGATGCAGGCCTTAATCAACACAGGTGGGGGCTACCACCTTCAAAGCTCTGAATTGACAACAGACCTCTCCCCGACCTTCCCATCCGGTATTCTCCACATTCCCCTAGTTGCCCTGCCCGGTCTCAATTTCTGCCATCATTCCCATAAATCCTCTTAAACCACATAGAACCTCCAGTGAGTAGGGGGGCCCTATCGTGAGCATCTATTAACCACTCGGCTTCTACTGATAGCCTACACAACTAAGCATAGCATACTATCGTTATCTTTCTTTCATTGGGGTAAACAAAGTGGATAAGTAAGGGTGTTCTTAGTGCAACTAAGGTTTCATTAAACTCCTACACTTAAGTGCACAAGCAAGAACATAAAAGTAAGTATTGCAAAGTGAAATTCTATACAAAGAGTATGCACGGTGCTTGCCTTTGCTTAAGAAAGGAAGAGAGGTAGTTTTCTTGCACTTCGTGAATGTTGCCCCCAAGCTCTTGGCTTGAAATCTTCTTGCTTGACGTCATAAGCAAACCTATGGCGTAATGAGATGCATGATTTAAACGATGATGGAGGTAATCTTACAATCTTAACCTAAGCTTGAAATAGGATTGGAAGGTAACAAGGTTGAGATCACTAACGACATGAGTCGAACAATTTACTTAGGGTTTGGTCAATCTTAGCACCACTCATGACTAAGCACGAATTGATCTAAAGCCCTAAGAGTACTATGAGTTCATGTTGAAACCTTGTTAAGTTCACAAAAGAAAACCTTAATTACTTAAGGTTATTACTTAAACAATGTAAAAAATGGAAATACCATTGTCATAACTCATGAACAGGGGGTTCTAACAAGGTTTCTAAGGTTGGACATCTTAGAGAAAATTTTGGTTAAATTTCCAAGAATTTTGAAACTATGGATAATTAATTATGAATTAATAACTAATTATCAAGGATTAACAATTAAATCTATAATGAACAATTAAATAAAATTATTTATAGTTTTATTCTATATAATATGTTTGAATTCAAATAATGGAATTGAATATATATTTTTATCAAATTTATTTGAATTACTAAAAATTTTAGAAAGATTGAACATTATTTGAATTATTCAAATTAATCCAAAAAGAAAATCAGAAGGGGCACTATGCATGCGGGTCACAAGGCCAACTGGCTTCGGCCTCGCCCATCCTAGTGGGCCGGCTACCTCCATGGTCTAGCAGCCCTGATCCGAAATAGGGGAGAGCTGTCCCCATGGCGAGGCATTGGTGCTATGCCGATTCCGGTGAGGGCCGACGATGAAGTGGTGAGGGGCGGTGCGCTAGAGGACGTGGAGGTGGTGGGGGACTTATTTGAGGTGGAAGAGGGGTCGGCGGGGTGGGGGGCTTACCGGGGTTGTCCACGGAGACACACCTTGGTGGAGGAGAACAGGCGATGGGAAACTGGACCAGTGGTCGCTGGAGGTGGCCTATGGGTCGAGGAGGCGCGTGGTACTAGGGTGGAGCTCAAGGATTTAGAGTCAGGGGCGGACGGGGCCAGACTCAACCAATCAACTAGGTGATTCTCATGGTGGAGGAAGAATCCCCAGCGGTGCGATGGCTTGCGGTCTCTGGCCTTGTCTTGGCCAGGCTTGACTTGCGGACTCCGACCTTGTCTTGGCCCGACTTTTCTTGCGGAGAACGGCGCTGGCAGCACGTGGAGGAGGTGTGCCCAGTCCAGTTGCTCTTGTGTGCGGCGCAGTGTCAACATCATGAAGAGTAGAGGTGGGGCAGCGATGGTGGAGTGAGATGGGGAGCAGAGAGTTTGTGCAAAGGAGAAAAAACACTTCACCTCGACGATGTGCTCTCGCAGAGGATAAGGAGGGTGCACATGTGGGGCGGCGGAAAGGTGGGCGCCGGTCGACCACTATAGCGGCATGGCGACGGGCGGGGATGAGGCTGGAGCAGCGCGGTGGCAAATGATGACCGGGCGCACGCTATGGCCATTTGGCTAGTGGGCCTCGGTCTGGATGGTGGATGTGGGCCGGGCCCAATTTCCTAGCTATGAATTTTCCAATTATCAAATTATTTTCCAAAAGACTTCAAATGTTCAAATTTCAAAAATACAAAACAATAACTTCATGAAGTCCAAAAATTTCCACATTTGACATGTTGAAGGATTACTTGACAATGGACAACTTTCATTTTTGGCCCAACTTCCAAATCCCTCGATATCTTGAATTATGACATTTAGGAGCAAATCCACTTTGAATCTTGTTTAAAATTTAAAGGGTTCAAACCTTTTGGGAAAAATTCCATAAATTTACCAAAATTCTTTCTTGACATTGCCTTCATGAATATGAATTTAGATTGACTCACTTGCATTAAAAAATTTGAAGTTACTTTACAAGTGGCAAATGGAGCTCAAATAGGAAAATTCAAAGAGAGTTCAAATTTGAAATTGAAATCCACTTGAACTAGATTTCTACCATAGGAAACACTGGAGGAACGTTGTTACAATGAACCCCGCTAGCCACTCTCTAATGTGCTCGAGGCTAGAACCTTGCGCGTTAATGAAAGCATTTTCATAGCTCTGCCACGATAAAATGAGATGGATCTATTAGCAAAAGATGAATATGCATATTTAATCATAAATGTCAACAATAGAGTAAAATAAATACACTTACACTTACACCGCAATTAGGCTACGCTCCAAATGCAACCATGTTTAAGCAGACATAGAAGCCGCATGTGTTGCCCAAAGGTTGTTGTTGGACGCAGAATATAGTATGATGTTTAAGCTATCGATGTTTGCCTTTTGGGTGTCCTCCTAGCACCTTAACCATGTACGTGTCAAAAGCCCTAAACTAGAGTGAAGAAGGAGCATACTTGTCAAGAATGGAAATGATATCACTACAATCATGGGTAAGTCGGTTGCCAGTTGGTTGATGACACTTGCATGCTTAGTATAGGTGCAAAACTTTGCTGATAACTACTCAAATATGGCTACAACTTGTTTGAAAGTTCTTAAGGTTAGCTACTATGGTCTTGTGAGTCACTTAGCATTTGAAGCCTTTGTATGTCAAGAAGTCTGACCGCTTGGTCATGACGGGCCAGTCTTGCTCAGCATAGTTGCTCAAGGTTTGCTTTGTAACATTTTGTGTGCAGGTTCCTCATTCTCTCTCTTCCGACAATGCCATTGACAGCTGGTAGTGGGAAGTCTAGGCTTCTGAGTGCTAGATTCTGTACTAGCACCCGTTGTAGGTATAGTGTTGTTGAAGAAGGTTTTTACCTCTAGGGCAAGGTGAATACTCTTATGACATTGAGTTAAATGCTTCTGAAAAAATGTTCTATCATTTGAAGCATCTTCTTCTTCTCCATCTTGCAATATTTAAACCAAAGTTGTAATAACTTAAATTCACTTTAACTATGGCTTTGTATGCTTCGTATGTGTGTCTACTGCATTCTCGCTTCATCGAGAAGCACCCGATCGATCTTGAGGTGACGGAACACTCATTTTTGAGGTGGTTCTATCATAGCTTTATCCTCCATGAATCCATCTTTGACCCAATGTGACCTCTACATATCATCTCTACGACATTTCTTCTCATTCTTGCAATGTTTACAAGGACAACAAAGATTCCCTCTAACATTGTCTAACATATCTTTCTTCACGAAATCGACAAATGCATCTAACCCTTTCATATACTCATTGCAAAGGCGCGGCCCATACATCCAACTTCAATCCAATGACATCTACATATAAAGTAACAAATCATGTGTTGGATAAGATAGATCTAATGAGCTCATTCAATTTTTTACTACAAGTGCTACACAACATCTAGCTCAAATCTAGAAAAAGAGCTACAACAAAGAAATTATATACCAATGATAGCCAAGATCTATATAGAAAAAGGGGCAAAAATAAAAAGAGTAGGGGGAGGAGAGGACTAACCCTTGTAAGAATTTTACTTCATCACAACAAGAATTTTAGAGGGGCACATTGAAAAAGGGAAAGAAATGGTAAGAACAAGGCATGATTGGGCGCTGCCACTAATCTGCCCTAGTTGGGAGCATGCATTATAAGGGGGAAATAAAACGGAGACGCGCCTGCTTTCGTTGCTAAACGAAGACACCCCCTAGTAAGGATCGTCTCCCTTTACTTGCGTAATAGGAGACACACCATACTAACGAGCATCTTCCTTTAGTCACAAAAGTGGGTAAAAAGTAGACATGTCATACTGACGCACGTCTCCCTTTGTTTAGAAAAGCGGGCGCATCTCAGATATTAAATTAACTGAGACGCGTTGAAAAATAGACTATCTCCTTTTTACCCTCCACCGAGCCAGGTCTACGCCTCGGTGATGCGGGTGCATCACATTTTTCCAGATCAGAGACAATCACCTTTGGGCGTGTCTCTGATCTATGTCTTCTATTTGAGTTTCTTATGTACTGAGTTCTAGAGAGCACGACCGATTGTAGATGTGTTTGTGCTTAGTCGTTGGGTGTCATTCTGACGGCCTGTCCCTAGATCTCCCTCCATTCTCCTCGTCTTGTCAGCCGACTCTTTCAAAAAATTTTTGGCGCCAAGGGGACTCATGGCCCTGGCTGGCCGTTGGGTAGCTCCACCAGTAAGTGCACATTACAAGAAATAACATGAATTTCGGTGGTTTTTTTTATTTTTTGCGGTAAAATGTCAACAATTAATTAATTTTCACGACAAAACAAAAAACTACCTAAAATTAATACAACCCTAGTGTTTTGACCCATTAACTTTTGTTGGCCTGACCTGACCACTGTAAATAAGGCCTTAATTTTAGAACCCTGGCCTGGTCATTGAAAATTAATAGGCCCATACATTGGGCTGACACCGGCCCCCGCACTCGCTGGCGGCAGACCTCGGACGTTTCCCCGTCATTGAGCAGTTCACAGGCCTGCCCCCCTCCATTTCTTAAATTCTCCTTGGGTCAGATTACCACCCCCACGTGCATGAAGTCCACGGACACGCTCATCGTCCGGTAGGGTACACTATAGGCGGCAAAAGTGAATCCGGCATGGCTAGGCAAAATGGAGCACATCCTCATCCCTGAGCTCATGAAAGGTCGCGGGTCTCACGGGACCATGTGTGGCCATGTGGCACATTTGTCTTGGCCATGGCATCCCACCTGTTCCCTGCCGGTAGGTTTGTGATGTTTGCAGGTGTGACAGAACCACCTCAGGGAAGGGGTTCGTCGACCAGGATCATCTTGAGCGATTCTCAATGAAGCGAGAACACAATCAACACACATGAGTACAATAGCGTATATTGAAGTTCAAGTATAAGTTATTACAAATTAGGTTCACATTTTAAGTATACAAAAGGGGTTCAAAGCCAAAAGACACTTCAAAAGACATCTCAGAATTTGCGGAAGTGATTTCTCTCACGTTCAGTACATTCTCTTCGCCCTAGAAGAGAATTCCATCCATCAGCACTCTAAGCCATAGTAACCAGTAGAAAGTTGAGTTCATTGGCGACATTTTTCGTATATGAAGTTTCTGAGGAGATCATGGCAAAATTTCACCAAAAACTTGATTTATACAGGAAGGTGCAATCTGTCAGAAATGCTGATTCAGCAACCGATCGAGTTTCTGACTACCGTACCTCACAAATCGCTAACCATTTGGAGTTGTTTAATGGACCATCAGAATGCTGAGAGAGTTCTCTACCGAAATAGTATTCAGTACTTCCAGAGTTTTGGCCAATCCGAGACTGGAAATTGAAGATCCATTTTGCTGTTTAATTGGAGATCTGGTTTGCCAATCCTATCCAGAAATAGAATTCAGCAGCGACGTCGATCAGAAAAATTCTACAACTTCTAAACCATCTAGCGGATAGAGTTGTATGAGTAATGGTTAGACATCTGGGAGAGTTCCCTACTTGTTGGTGTTCAACTCTAGGACAGAATCCTTTAGGAACAGTTCCGTTTTCACTTTTTCATTACTGCTGTTCGCTTTGTACAGTTTCTGTATTTCCTTTTTGGAATTGTTATTGTTGAGGATTAGTGATTTGTTTGTGGTTGTGTTTTCAGATAAACATGGCTGACTAGCCCCAGTTCTACCATGCTGAGGATGGGGGGCTATGTTCCATGGGCCAGTACTGCTCAGGATTCCCGAGGGTGCTATACGACACACTCCTCCGTCTCGGCTACAAGGGCGACGCTCTGATCTATTATTGCCAGCTGTCCATGGCCCATGGCGTGGAAGTGTGTGAGGCTAGCGTGATGATACCCATCGACCCCTTAGAGCCGTGGTCAGGGTCCATCATCGGCAGTGAGCCCAACACCGCCGTCGAGAACCTTTAGCAGAACATTGCCAGGATCGGCGTGCAGCAGCATATGCTTTTGACAGCATATGAGGACTGCACCACCACTACTTCGAGTGAGTTGGAGAGGCTGAGGCATGAGAATGCCGTCCTCCACAGTAGTGCACTCTCTCCTTTGGAGTAGGACCGTCAGATGCAGGTTGCTTACTGTCTTCTTAGTGAGGCCAAGCGTGGGTGGAACTACCCGTGTGCTGCTCGACATCACCCGTGAGGAGGTGGATATCCGTACCCACCTTGAGCACCATGTGGAGATGTAGGATGTCGAGCTTGGGGAGAGGGTGGAGACGATCGCCAACCTTGAGCAGCAGCTGTTGGAGCTTCAGGGACAGGCACCACTTGAGCCTGTCGATCACGAGGAGATCGATGTCATGTCTGGCATCGATGAGGATTAGGTCTTGTCACTATAGGATGCGGGGAGTCAAATTTTGAGTGGATTTAGGTCAGGCGTAGCTTGATAGCTTGTAACCTCAGATGTAACCCACTGTGTGAGAACTATGTTCTTGTGCCCATTTTGTTGCTGATAGGCGGGTTCCATTTTGACCTCTTGTGCAAATGACATGTAACCCTTGATACAATCTTTTGTATGATAACCAAGCTTATGAATAAATGGATATTTACCTTTTGTAAATAAAATTGTCATTTTTTACATTGTGTTTACCTTGTGCAAAGCTTACATCATATTCTACTGGACATGTGCAAATATCTAATGATGCAAAGCTCAATATGACAGATGGTGCGTACCAGGACTTACAAGGACTCTATCATCGACATCCCCGAGGGATCTACCAGACGTGGGCATGGACAAGCCCCATGTGGCACTACCCCACCTCCACCACCTCACCTGCCTGTTAGTTTGGAACAACTGCTAGCAACACATAATGACTTTATGAGGAGGTTGGTTGAGAACAATGAGCGTCATGGGGCTGAATGCCAGCAACCCTGACATCGAGAGAGGGATTTATTGTATTCGGATTTTTTGGCAACTCATCTGCCAGTCTTTGCCGATGCAACCGACCCCTTGGAGGCAGACAGCTGGCTCTGCACCACGGAGTCCAAGTTCAGACTACTCCACTACATAGAGTATCAGAAGACTCTGTATGCTGCGCACCAACTCAGAAGCTCAGCTAGAGCCTGATGGGCTACATACACTGCCGCCCTACCTGCTGATCACCACATCACATGGGGTGAGTTCCGTACTGCTTTCCACACACATCACTTGTCTGTGGCAGTTTCTGGACCTTGAGCAAGGGAACCACAATGTGTTTGACTACACGAGGCAGTTCAATACCATTGCCCAATACAGGTCATACCACGTCAACACGGATGAGAAGAAGGCCAACCTGTACCATACAAGACTTACCATCCACCTGCAAGAGCGCTTGGGTCAATTCACTAGCCTGTCATACAATGAATTGGCAAGTGCAGCCATTGATCAAGAAAGGCTGATGAATGCCGTTGCTGAGGCCGATGAGAAGAAGAGGAAGATGCCTGGATCATCTGCTAGAGGTGGCTGTAGTGGTGCTCCTCCTAAGTACCACATAGTGTATATCCCAACTGGGGGTTAGCTCCACCGACCGCAACAACATCAGAATTGGGGCAATCACCCACAATTCCAATAGCGGCAATTCAAGCAGCAACAACTGCAACAACATCAGTTCAACTGTGCTTAGACTCCACCACTACAGCATGCTGCCATCAGGTCGCCACAACAATTTCCCACCAGCAACTATGGGAAGATGGGGCACTTTGTCCGTGAATGCCGCTAGCACAAACAAAGCAACTCACTGTGAGCCCCGACACCCATGGTAAATCAACAGAGGGGTCCTACACCACAGATTAGCTGCACCAACTATACCATCATGGATGAGATCCCTACGGGAGAAGAAGTGCTAGTGGATACATTCTTCCTCAATGAGCATCCTATTATTATACTGTTTGATTCTGGAGCATCGCATGACTTTATGAGCTCCACCTGTGCTAAGAATGCAGAGTTATCACTTGTGGCCTAGCGAGCGCCATATGTGATTAGTATCCTCAAAGGTCGAGTGGATGCCGACCAGATAGTCTAGAAGGTTCTGCTCGAATTACCCAGGAGGATATTTAAAACCAACCTCATTATATTGAGTGGTCAAGGTATAGATGTTATCCTAGGGATGAGTTGGATGAAGATGCATAGGGCAGTTTTGGACATAGCTGGCCGATTGGTTCACTTGGACTCGCACATGTATGGCAAGGTCATCCTCCATGTTCCTGTGATCTCTCGCATCAAGGCGTCCTTACATCACATAGTTGAGCTAAAGCTTGAAGATATTCATGTTGTCTAAGAGTATCCAAATGTGTTCCCTGATGATCTGCCTATGTTGCCACTTGAAATAGGTGATTGAGTTACAGCCCGGTACAGCTGCTATAGCCAAGGCTCCATATAAAATGTTGCCTGTAGAATTGAAAGAGTTGAAGATTCAACTGCAAGGCTTACTTGACATAGGCTATATCTGCCGTAGTACGTCACCTTGGGGCTGTTCAGCATTATTTGTAGAGAAGAACTACAATGAGCCACATCTATGTGTGGATTACCGACCGCTCAATGCAGTCACTATCAAGAACAAGTATCCACTTCCACTCATTGACATCCTGTTTGATCAACTAGCAGGAGCCCAAGTTTTCTCTAAGATTGATCTCCGCTCTGGCTATCACCAAATCAAGATTCATGCCGAAGATAAACCCAAGATGGTCTTCACTACAAGATATGGTCTCTTTGAATATCTTGTCATGTCATTTGGGTTGACGAATGCATCGGCACACTTCATGTATCTCATGAAATCTGTCTTCATGCCGGGGCTAGACAAGTTTGTCATGGTGTTCATTGATGACATTCTTGTATATTCGAAGAGTATGGAATATCATGAAGAACACCTCTGAATTGTACTTCAGCGGCTACAAGAGCACCAACTGTACGCCAAGTTCAGCAAGTGCGGGTTCTAGATCAAGTACCATTCCTGGGTCACATGGTTTCACCTGAAGGAATCACGGTGGACCCTAGCAAGGTGAAAGAGGTCTTGGATTGGAACCCGCCAACGTATGTGTCCAAGGTACAAAGTTTCCTTGGGTTGGTGGCCTATTATCGAAGGTTCATTCCAAACTTTTCCAAGGTTGCAAAACTGATCATCGAGCTACTAAAGAAAAGAAACAAGTACATCTAGAATGATGCATGTGATGAAGCGTTCAAGGTTCTGGAGAAATTGTCGACCATGTCACCTGTGTTAACTCAGCATGACATCGCCAAGCCCTTTGTTGTCTATTGTGATGCCTCTGGCACTAGATTGGGAGGTGTCTTAGTGCAAGAAGGTCGAGTGATATCATACTCCTCACGACAACTAAGGCACCATGAAGAGCACTACCCTACTCATGATATTGAGTTAGCGGCAGTGGTGATGGCGTTTAGGACGTGGCATCACTATCTACTTTGGAATGTGGTTCATATCTATACTGACTACAAAAGCTTGAAGTACATCTTTACCCAATCAGATTTGAACATGAGGCAGCGAAGGTGGCTCGAGTTGATCAAAGACTACGAGCTGGAAGCTCACTATCACCCGGGGATGGAAAACGTCATTGCGGACACGTTGAGTCACAAGGCTCACTGCAAATACTTGCCAGCTGTACGGTTGACTAGAGAAGAGTCCAGCACCCGTGTGTTACCTGACCTGTCATTGTTGAACATCACCCTTACACCTACCTTGAGGTATGAGATAAAAGCGGCACAGAAGAATGATGAAGGCATGAGTCATATTAAGAGAAGAATGCAAGAAGGTGACCTGAAAGTCGCTTCTTTCTACGAGGATGCAAAAGGGACCTTTTGGTTCAAGTAAAGATTGGTTGTGCCCAAGAAAGAAGCTTTGAAGAAGAAGATTCTGGATGAAGCCCATATGTCGAGGTACTCCATTCATCCTGGGAGCACTAAGATGTATCATGACCTAAGGCATCAGTTTTGGTGGACAAGAATGAAGTGCGAGACATCTCTCTATGTTTCTGAATGTGATACCTACCAGAAGGTCAAGGATGACTATATGAAGCCTGGAGGGCTATTGCAACTGCTAAGTATTCTAGAATGGAAGTGGGATGATATAAGCATGGACTTCATTGTGGGCTTACCATTGACGGCCTGTAAGTTTGATTTGATTTGGGTGATCATAGATCGACTCTCCAAATCTGCCCACTTCATACCCATCCACACCCGTTATGATGCTCGAAGGTATGCGGAGATCTACATAGCTTGCATGTTATGCTTACACGGAGTTCCAAAGACGATAATCTCTAACTAAGGTTCCCAGTTTGTCGCTCTCTTTTGGGAGCCACTGCATGCATCTCTTGGGACTCGCATGATCCACAGTTTAGCCTATCACCCATAGACGGATGGCCAAACTGAGCGAGTCAACCAAATCCTTGAAGATATGCTAAGAGCATGTGTTCTGGAACATCAAAGAAGTTGGGATAAGAATCTACCCTGGGCTGAGTTCTCTTACAATAATAGTTATTAAGAGAGCTTGAAGATGGAACCATTTGAAGTGTTATACGGACGTCGGTGCTGCACTCCACTCAATTGGAATGAGTTAGGAGAAAAGGTTTTATTTGGACCCAACCTTGTTGAAGAAACTGAGGCGACAATTTGTCAGATCCAAGATAACTTGAAAGCTATGAAGTCACACCAAGAGACTTATGCAAACAAGAGGCGTCGACCCTTGGAGTTCAAAGTAGGAGATCATGTGCACTTGGGAGTCTCACCAATGAAAGGCGTGAAGAGGTTTGAGGTGAAAGGAAAGTTAGCACCTTGCTACATCAGACTATTCTCCATCCTCAAGAAATGTGGGACTGTAGCTTTCAAACTTGACCTACCACCATCCTTGGCTGGAGTTCATGACATCTTCCACGTGTTGCAATTGAAGAAATGCTTGAAGGCACCCGTGGACGTCATGTTATCTGAAGTGACACCACTCAAGGTTGACTTGTTGTACCTCGAGCATCCTATCAAAGTTAGGGGGGAGGGTTGTGACACCCCTAGTGTCATTGTAGCAGCTATAGTGTTTAAACAATAACTCGCTGTGTATGTTTGGTTGGAATTATAAATCCTAGTATGTTTGGTTGGAATTATAAATCCTAGTGTCATGACAATCAAGTTCTTCAAGATTCAATGGAGCAACCACATTGAAGAAGAAGCAACATGGGAAAGCGAGGACTTTCTTCATTGTCGCCATCCAGACTTCGTGTTATCGTAGTGAGGAAAGATGCTATTGTTGACGGTTCTTGTTAGAGCTGCTACTCCTTCCAAATCTCAGGACGAGATTTCTGTTAAGGGGAGGGTTGTGACATCCCTAGTGTCATTGTATTAGCTACAGTGTTTAAACAGTAACTCACTGTGTATTTCGTAAGCTTGAATGAAATCCTAGTATGTTTGGTTGGTATTATAAATGTTGTGAGGTTTGAATTCAAATTCAAACTCTTTTCTTTTATTCAAACCAAGCCATTTGATACTTGTATAGAAACTCAAATTTCTTGCATACAAGTGTGCCCAACTAAATTTATAGTTGTGAAGATCAAGACAAGAGAGAATTTTGGAGAATTTCTTAGATTTTCCCAGAAGATTTGAACCCCTTTAAAATTCATAGAATATTCAAATCTGAATCAGTTCCAAATTTTATAGCATGAATTTTATTGGTAATTTGAAGTCGATCCAATTCAGATAGAAACTTAGAATATTCAAATCTAGCCTCATGCAAAATTTTAGTATTTTTGGAGCAATGGAAGGCATCCGTTTTGATTTTAAAAAATTTGAGCTAGTTTTGAATTTGGAAGAAAACCCTTCAGACCGGGTGGGGCCCACTCGTCAGCACCTCCGTCCAGACCGCACTCGGCGCTGTTCGGACTGTGGCCGCCGCGGTTTGCCGTCGCCTGCCATTTTACCCACCACCCTTATCCTTGTGCTGACGCCTTGTGGGAGGGTTCTCTGCTCCCATTTCACCTCCTCACAGCCGTCTTCACTCCTGCCTTCGCTCACGCTCGCTCTTTACTCACCCTGTTTTCTGCCGCTTGGCTCGCCATTGAGCACCACCAACTGCCACTCACTATCACCATCCGAGCCTGAGGGAAGCAGCCCCACCTCCCCCTCTATGTCCTCCACCCTTCTCAAGCCCAAGCCGACTGCTACATCACTGGCACAAGCTTCTTCCTCTGTCGCCGTCTGCGACTGCAAGGTTCACCATCGCCATCCGCCTTGAGTGCCTCTTCAGTCTTGCCACCATGCCGTTGAGCTCCACCTAGCCCTGTGATCCTCTATGGCTTGATCTTCATCGCCGGAGACCCCGTGTCCGCGCTCCCCGCAAGCATTCCCCTTCCTCCGCCCTGCATCACCATTGACTACCTTCTCTGATGCTGTTTCCGTCCGTCTGACCCCTCGCAGTTGGTCCCCTATTTCACCGGTGAGCCGCCGCGCGGTAAGGGGAGTGGGGAATCCCCTATTTCGGTCCTGTGGGCTGAAAGCCCCAAGTGGGGTAGGCCCAATGTTACCTCGCTGGACTGACTGCCCTGTGAACCAAGCTCACTGCAATAGTAGCCTTTTTAAATTTCTGTTTGATTTATTTCAATTCAAATTCAAATCAAGTTCAAACTTCTAAAATTCATAGGAACTTGATTATATTCGATAAAATTATAAATTTAATTTCATAATTTGAATTCAAACCTAATTAATGAAATAAAATTATAAAATAATTTTATTT
>VSTD030001239.1:0-13522 GCA_008808055.3 Sporobolus alterniflorus
CATCGTATGAACTTTCCCATGGTTATACAACCATCTTGCAATGAGCTTTGCACTATCAATCACAAATTCATGATTCGAGAAATCACCAATAGTATTGAGCATAAGATTAATGGTATAAGCTAGACAGAGCTGTCATGCAATATGCTGATACTCATTTGTGAGGTAACGATAAGCTTTTTTGTAGTTAGAACCATTATCTATAATAATTTGAATGATATTATTCGCTCTTATGTCTGCAACCACTTTCTTGATACCCTGCGATGTAATAATTCAAGTTAAGGATCACTCGATGAATGCAACAAAAATGTACTTGAATCACACTACGTTATTACCTTTAAAAAGAACTTAGTGTCTTGGCTTTTTCTGGTGGCATCAATCAATGAATGAAACCACAACCGACCATTTGAATAGAGTAAGAAATTGATTACACTCATGCGAGTCGGTCCGGTCCATGAATCACACATAATTGAGACACCGTGCTCATGTCATTCATTGCGCCACTTCTGAAATATAGCCTTCAGCTCAGCCTCATTCGTGTCTAGGTACTTGTCATCAATGTCTCTTCCCTATGAAGAAGGGACCTCCTCACCTGAAACACAACACAATTATATGATAACATATTATGAAACAATATCATAGTAATACAAAGATATTCATATACCCTACTGCTGAGTTTGTTTCACCGCTGAAATAAAATACGGATTGTTCACGTTCCTGTCTAGGATCACTAAAATATGAAACCACCTCGACCAAGCCCGCCCCTTCCTTTGCACGCTTCCCCTTGTTGGTCCACGGAGTTTGAACAAGTGCCTTGGTTCTTACGGCATCAAAATCTCTAGATCTTTCTCTTTACGATGTGACTCTCTTAAAGAATCATCTTACTCCACCTCTCCCTCCTCCACTTTCACCACCATGCTCATAGTGATCTTCCGCGGTGGTGGCGCCCGGCCAGCTGGTGGCTCACAGTGGTGACAGGGCGCTGTACTCAACCAGCCCGCTGTTAGCCGGCTCGATTCGTTGGTGAATACAGCCACTACATGAGGTGGGTGGGAGTGACTAGTGAGTGCACCGGTGTTGGTAATGGAGGCCTTTTCGTCGGTCCCAAACGTGGTTCGTGTTTCTCACGCTCTGTTGCATTCTCGTTTGGTTAATTCCCTGCTGGTTTAGTGGCACGCATAGCTTTTGGTTTTGGTTTTCTTATGGCGTCCAACAACCCCACTTCGTGGTATTGCCCTTATTCCGACTATACTAGTTGCCTACTAGGCCACTATGTAGTATGTACCAACTCAAGAAAAGAACTATGATGTGGGCTTTAAATTAGCATCTACTTGTTATCGGCGTACTCAACAAAGTTTAAATCTTCTGATGTTTTGCACTTTTGGTCTTCATATTGCTCGAAGCTTGGTGAATGAAACATTTGGCAACTTGCAGCTGGGTGGTGGATATTGATGGTAAGCCTGAGTTGACCCAGCAAGAATCTTGGGCTGTGAACTTGAAACGAGAATGGTGGGACTAGGTGAAAGATCTCATGGATATCACGGTTGTGCCTACCAGAAATTGCTGCGTATAATTCACATTGACTACAAATTTTGAAGTTTCCTCTGAATTATATTGGACCCTGGTGAGTCAGTCATGTTCTGAATTCTGCTGTTCTACTGAAACTGCACAACATGATTAACTGTGGTGTTGTACGAATCCAGCTCAGTGAACTGTGACTAGAGGAGTTATTCACCCCACTTTACTACCAGAGTGATAGCAAGTAACTACTACAAATGCACTGTGGCAAGTTATGATTTCCTTCTATTATTACGACTTCAAAATTCTTCAGTTCTGGCTTGTAGCTTACTGTTTTGCATGCTATACAATTCCATTAAGCACAAAGTATGGAATGTAAGTCATATAATCATATTGTATTGCTTTGACTAATTTAGTATGCATGCAATTGTCCATTTAATTTCGTAGGAACCATTGCAAAATTGCACAATCCCATTTATGCCACTGTCAGGGACGCATATGTATTGAAACACCAGCTGCATACGTGGGATTGACATTATTTTGCAATGGTTTCTAATGAATTGCCCATTTAAGTTCTGATTGACTATGATGCTCCACAGTTTTCTACTTTTTGATTGGATGTAAGAATTGTACGGATGAAAGAATCATGACAATGAGAAGTAATATTATACCCTTTGTTACTTTGCAGTTGCAACTTATGATTCTTGGTTAGTTAATTGAAGAAACTACCGGACATCTCCTTTTTACATTCCTCTTCCTTAGTTGGATTTTATTGTGTTTCGTCTCTAACCTACCCCGGTTTGCTTGGAATTGCTATGTTGTTGTTATTGAAGGTTATTGATCATCTATCTAATGCAGTGATGTTAGGATAAACTATCCTCCATTTGACAATTGGCATGTGCTGGATTTCTGGTTTTAACTTTTCACTACTTTATGTGCATTATCTTGATAATTTAGTTTCTTGTGAAATTGAGCATATATTTCATCATACTTTTCTTCTTACAGCTCTTGTCACAGTTCACAAAGGGCTTTGATTTATCTGCTGTCAACTGAATTTTATTTGACAGTGATTTTTGTGGCTAAAACTTATCCATGAATCGGGGACTATTGCATTGTCGTCCTGACTAGTTATTATGGTAACGTATGAGCATAAAATGGGACTCATATTTATCCAAGCTCAACATCTTTGCCAGACAACAAGTTGTAAGCTGTATAAAGATAAAGTTGAATGAGGTGCTATATTTTTTAATTTAGTTTCTGCTTACTAGCACATATTGTGATTCACGACCACTTATTTTTTAGCTTTTATGCAGAAACAAATGCTTGCTTCAGGTTTGATACGAAATGATAAAAAGAATAAGGATTGGGAATATCTAATTGATTCTGTTGGACAGGTATAACAGTCTGTTTTCAGTTTCCTGGATAATATTGTGTGGGCCATTGCAATATCTCTCAGAGGGCACTATATGGCCTTTAGATTAAACCAAATGTTGGAGTCAAAACAAGGGTACCAGCAGGAGCTAGACGATGAAAGCTAGACCTGCCTCTCCTCCGATTACGCTTGTGGGGGCTCCATTTGCACTTGGATTTCCATCACCGCTTGATTGTAATCTTCTTTCTGACCCAAGGGTCATTTTGTAAGATTTTAGCATATAATTTAGCGAGATAATGTATTTGTTTACCGTATTGTTCGATGTATGTGTGATTTGAACATCCTAGGCACACATATAGATGCTTCGATTTTGTTTCTCGGAACTAGGGTGTGACCTGCAGAAAATATCGACAGTTGGCACACCAGGAAGGAGGATTTGCAGCATGATTTTCCTCTAGAAGTTCCAATGGTTGCCTCATCTATGATCACCATCGCTGCCGATGGTGAATGTCTGATGTGCGGTGGCTTCTCCCTCGGTCATCACCGACTACTTCAGTGGCCTGAGCCTTTCCCTCGAAAGGGGCGACTCAGGCGCCACCTTCATGGGCTCAACTCACAGTGGGGCACCATCCCCGCGGTGGGCCATGATAGAGGACTCCGATGAGGAGTTCATCACAACATCAAGCAGGGAGGGGGGCTTCAGCCTTCCCTCTCCCAGGAGGCACGATGTGGGAGCTCTGCCCTCTCCTGTCACAACCACACCATGGACGGAGGACGCTTCGGCCACTCACACCACGACAATGATTCCACCACGAACGGCGACGCCGTGATAGGATACCAGCCTCCCTTTTGAGCGATGTTGCCCTCGTCAAGGGGGGCAGCAAGCGCAAGCCCATGCTCAGTAGCCCACCGCCAAGCAAGAGGCAGCACCACGGTGAAGCAAGTTGCTACCATAGTCCAGCCACACACGCCGCCATGCCACGAGCCTGCGCTTGAGGCGGAGAGGATCCTGATGGTGGACTTCACCTCCACTCAAGCTCGGGCCAAGGAGGTGGCTCCCCCTGCCAGCTGTGAGAGGGGGGGTAGATGGAGGCCGCTGTGGCTAAGCCCATGTGCGCTTCACATCAGCTCACTACCAATTGGGTGGATAAGATGTACTGCCAACTGGCGGAGATCAACGCCATCACTGCCGCGCAACAAGTGGAGTGCACCCACTGGCATCGGTCTGACCTCGCTGCTAGCCCAGTTCGGGCCAAGGCTGGCCAGTAGAGGCCCAGGGCGATGCCTTCTATGACGGGGTTAGCACCGTCGCCCCCTACGCATTTCTCATCCCAGGCCCCACTGTGGCAGCAGGGCTAGTGTGTCGAGCTGCAGAACCACCACTAGGCTCACCTAGGGGGCACGGTCACACTGCACGAGCACATTGCACGGAGCCTACACTAGGACGAGGATAGCGACTTTTTTTAGGGCACATTCGAGGTGCCGCGCAGCATCACCACCGAGGCAGTTGTGCCTCGCCCAGCCCAGGGAAGCAGGGAGGCAACCTTGAGCAACGAAGAGGGAGCGCCGTCCGACATCGCCACCCATAGCGGCAGGGAGGGTGTCAAGGGCAGTAAAAAGAGGCACAATTAGTGCCTTCATGGGGCCACGACCATGACCAACCTTGGCGATGACAATGACAGGGAGGCAGGTGGCTCCGGTGTGAGGCACATCTCAACTACAGCACACAGCGACAAGTGTCAAGCGAGGCTATCCACAAACCAGTTCAAGAGGCTCCTTGAGGAAGCCTACCCAAACCACACATACCCTGTCAGGCACAAGCTCAAGGACTGTAGCATGATGAGGAGCTTCATGACCTCAGGGTCCCTCACCTAGGTTGTGGAGCTCGACGAAGGTCCAGACGGGAGTGATACGATGCCTTTCCCTAAGGAAAACGCCGTCCTGATGGTCTTTGGAGGACACCCCCCACTGGGGAGGCATCGCATGTCTATCCTAAGCCACAGGGCCCCGACTCATTACAGTTAGGGACATGGGTGCTCAAGGGTGTAATGGCATAAGTTTTGCAATACACTTATAATATATATATATGTTAAAATGTATATTACAACCATTTTGAGGGGCAAAAAGAAAAAAGAAAATGGAAAGGCGATGAGGCAGATGACCCAAAGCCACGGGCCTGGTGGCCGACCCAAGGTTAGTCCCATAGACCGGCGTCGGAGGCCAGCACTTCTTGTAGGCACTCCAAAATGAGACCAGCTACTGGCAAGACTTCCTGAGTTGACTTTGGGAGTTGGGGATGTCCTGGATGGGCAGCATGCCTAGGTCGACTAGGGCATTGGAGATCCCCATGACCAGCTGTGGTAGTCGCTTGGCCTTGGTGATGCACTCGCTGTTGATCCTATCCACATGAGCTTGGGTCCTGTCTAGTTCCGCTGACAGGTCCCGCCCATCGGGGGGATGCATGCTACTCTCTAGCTCCTCTGCCAGTATCACCTCTCGCACCTCCAAGTCTGTCTCCTATAGGAAAAGGAGGATCTGGAGTTCCTCCAACATCCGGTTGAGGTCGATGAGCTATTCGGATATGGAGCTAGAAACATGCGCCTGGGTGAAGAAGTCCTGTTGGACAGCCTTGGCTCGGACGCGACCAGCGTCATGTTCCATGAGCACGTTTCCAAGGGCACACTCAAAGGCCGCCAATCCATCCTCCCACGCAGTGATGGCACCTTCCCTGCTATCCAGCTCCCTCTCCTGGGCAAATAGCTGCCCCTACAGCTCGACGACCACCACATGTGAAGGAGACGGAGCCCTACTCTAATCAAAAAGTAGAGACCGGCGTCACAACATAGAAGAAAGACCAGGTAAGCGTCGACGTAGGGTAAAGACCCACCTAGATGACGACGATGCCTGACTGGAGGAGGTGTCCATCCTTGTTTGATGGGGCGGCACCTACCGATGATCGTGGTGGGGGCTCCCACCGCAAGCACGGTCACCATGATCTTCCCCACCAGCCATCACAGACAATGGAGCGGAGTGAGCTTCAAGATCAGTGGTGAGGAAAGGTGATTTCTGTCCCAACTCACTAAAGATCAAAAGAGCAAGGTGAGCGGTTCGACACCTTGCTATTTGTACTGTAGGGGAAAACAGAAACGGACGTCCGGAACCCATGTCTGGGATAGTGCATGGCATGGTAAGTGCCTCGGCCATTTGGCCATCCAAGCCACGCAACGCCCCACTCACTATTAGTGGGGACTGAGCCCACACGTCCACAACGTCGATCCACCCAGCGTGGCGAGGCAGCAAGGAAGGCGAGCTGTCACGCTCATGATTTCGAGAAGAATGTGTGGTCCCTGTTCCTCGATGAAGTAACCCCAACAAGCCAACGTCACGATGCAACTCCACACGTGGGACACAAATCAGTTAAGGAACTCTAATTCCTAGCATCTTTTTTCACACACTCCTTTATCACTTTTGAAAGTACGCATTTCAGCCAAAAGTGCCATGATACAGACAGGTAAGCCCACCTATATCATGGCACTCGGGGGCTACCCGGATTAGGGAACCTCTCTTGTTGCCTGGCGCAACTGCCACCGCTCCCCTGTGATTTCCCTGTCGGTCTCGCTACACCTAGGCCATCGGCGAGGCCGCGCCATCGCGCCGCCCTGGAACGCCCGTGTGCGCGGTGACCACGAGGGGCTCGCGTGCGCCACTCCTAATGGGCCAGCCGGGCCCCTTGTGCCACCGGGCCAGGCCGATGGCTTGAGGCCGTGGGCCACAGTGCGACCTAGCAATGTGTGCTCGGGGTTTAAATTTTTTGTTTTAGTTTATATTTTTTGGAAATTCATATAAACTTCAAAATTGAGTAGAAAATGCAATACTACTTAGAAAAATATGAAACAAATTTCTATATATTCCTTAAGAGAAGATCTACACGGAGAAATTAACATTACTCCAATTTGCTCAATAATACATTGTACAAAATTACATGAATTAAAATCTAAAGTATTTTTCTACAAATATATGTGCATGTTCAAACTCTGAATTTTTGTAAGCATGTTCATGTCATGGTAAGTAGCTCATACAAAAATTTTCATAATTAATTCCTGCATAGGATAATTGCTAGTATTTAATTTCTATTCATGTAATGAATAAGCCGTAGAAAATAGATTGTGCTTAGAAAAATAATGATCTTTGGTAGGAAATTTCCTTGTGCTGTATAGTACGTGTAAAAAATCATAGATCAATATTAGGTGCATGTTATAAATTTTTGAAGCCGTAGTTAAATTACTAAAATACTAAAAATGCTAAGGGTAATTTAGTAAATAGATCATATGGGTTAAGGTGGTTAAGTTGCCCACGATCATGCAACATATTATTCTTTGCACCCCGTGCATTGCATTTATCTTAGTGTCTCACCCTTACATATTGCAATAGATCACGTGGAACAAGGACACGAGGAACCGTCGGAGGCAGCACCAGTCGAGGCCGCTAACTCAGAGCAGGACTAAGGCAAGCCCCGGTGCATCTAACCCTATCCTTGAGTTTTGTTTATAATCTTATCTTATTTATAACTCTTGAATGTGCATTAGGTCATAGGAGTTGTATTGAAGCCTTAGTTGCATAAGGTCACCTTCCGATCTATCCTTGATGATCCTATGACTAGTGATAGGTCATTAACTATGGCTAGGCGCAGTTGTAGGCCACGATAGATGGTTGAGTGGTTGGAAGACCCCGTGATGGTCATAGGTTCCTTAAAACTCAACTCTGGTTAGTTGGTGCTCTATGGTTAAACTGGAGACCGAGCGGGGGGCCTTAGGTGGAAGGGTCGGGGAGTGATATGTGGAAAGTTGGCACCTTGAAGGTTGTAGCGCCCCCGCCTGTGTCGATTAAGGACCGATGGGTTGCCCCCCACAAGTAAGTATTGAACTTACCGATCGCATACTAGTGACATGGGCCCACTAAGCCTAGAAGCTCATCATCGATAGAAGTTTGACTTAAGCTTACTGTTTCATTGGTTGGCTTGGGAGAGAAACTGGGTACAGACCCACGGATCGGTTGGCTGGTGTGTTGGAGATTATGTCGGAAGCCCTTTTCTTGTCACCAGTTGGATCCATCCAAATCTGTCGGTGACTCGTGAAAGGTTGCTATGTGTTGACCATGTGAGATATGTATGGTCTGAGACCATACGTAGACTGAGCATGAGATGTGTATGGTGTGTTGGTCGGATTTTGCCCTACAGGGTATACATCGATTTGAATCACTACAACTCTCGGATATGAGTGCTGCTTGTTTGTGGCAGTCATCATGTAGACAACTTAACAAATTTAATAAGCTTATATGTAATCGATGTGTATTGCTTACTACACTTAATTACTTGGAACTCTTGTTTGAGTAGAGTAGGATGTAACCTTCTTCGAAATGATTTAAATAGGGCTAAAACTTAAAAATAAGGACTCACTCTTAGCGCGGGTTTGGTATAGTATAGAGTTTTCCCCATGAAGCCTTGCATACTAGGAGTCGGTTGTTTATAACCACATTGATGGGCCAGTCTTGCTGAGATTTAATTGCTCAAGCCTTGCTTGTGGATCTTTTTGGTTACAGAAATGCCTGAGTATTACGGGTGCTGTGCCAAGTTTGTGTGGCCCAGTGGTGACCTACCAGAGGACTGGGAAGTCAGCTAGAACCCCGAGATCTAAAGAGCGGTCGAGGACTCCGCATCTTAGAGCTTGATGCGGGCCCTTGTAGCATCGAGTGCCAGTCTTTTGAAACACTTATGTTATGTGTTTTACAACTTCTAACACTTCATGATCTGCGTAACCTGATGTAATTCATGATCTCATGTAATAACTCATATTTTGGGCCATTATGCGATGTATTATGTGCCAATATTTCGGTGTTGGTAACTCATAAGGATCCTGATTTAGACTAACCATCCTTGCTTAAGGGTGAGATGTCACACATAATACATCACATACAAGAATTAAATATATGTAATGCTTTGAAAGTTAAACTTTATTACAATTTTGGTTTCAAATTTGATTACAGAGTTTGAGCGGAAGATAGCGAATAAAAATGATTTGCAGAAGTGAAAACACTCGACGATCAAGAATGACACCTTACCCTAAAGATACCGACCTCAGAAACTGTTCACACCGGGAGGGTGAGAGATAACACACCTGCAAAACAACAACAAGATAAAGTTTGAGCAACTAAAGCGCAGCAAAACTGACCCGTCAACGTGGTCATAAACAACCAACTCCTAGAATGCAAAGTTTCATGGGATAAGTTTTATACTATGCCAAACCCACACAAAGAGTGATCCCTTACTTTTAAGTTTTTAGCATCTAGATTATAATTATTAGTCTTTAACATATAGATTAAGCTAACTAATCTTTAAGTAAGGTAATCCTAAACTAAATCAAACAAAAAGTAGCAATACAAGTATTAATGTAAAACAAGTCATTAATAAACATTATGCCATTAATTAGCTACATAAAGACCGACACGAACAAGCGATACTCATATCCGAGAGTCGCGGTTATTCGAATCGATGTACACGTTGTAGGGGAAATCTAACCAACATGCCACACGCATCCTATGCTCAGTCCACGTACGGTCCCAGACCATACATATCTCATGCGGTCAATGCATAGCAACCTTTTGTGTAGTCATCAATAGAGTTGAGCAGGGCCACTGCTGCTAAGAAAAAGGGCTCTCGACATAACCCACAGCATGACGGCTGACCGATCCATGGGTCCGTACCCAGTTTCTCTCCAGAGCCAACCAATGACGCAGTGAGGGCAAAACCAACCTTCTGTTGATGGCGGACTACTAGGCTTACCGGACTTATATTACTGACATGTGATCGGTACGTTCAATAATTGCTCATGGGAGCCAACTCATCGGTCCTTAACCGACACAGGCAGGGGCTACAACCATTGAGGTGTCAGCTTGCCACATCACACTCCATGACCTTTTCAACCGACAGTCCTCCGCTTTCCACCTAAGTGCCCTGCCCGATCTCAGATTATCCATCCAACAATTACCAACTAAGTTAAAGAGGAGCAAACCCTAAATCTCATGAGTGGGAGCTTCTATCCGACTTCTACCGTAATCTATCATCTAAGCACAGCATTACTAATGGTAAGCCACCAAGAGATATGATTAACAAGGATAAATAGGAAAGTCAATCTTAATGCAACTACGGTGGCATCCAACTCCTATAAACTTAATGCACAATCATAATAGAACATAAAGCAAATTTTAAAATAAAAGACAAGGAATATTGGTTTAATGCACCGGGGCTTGTCTTGATCATAACAATGTTAGCATCCTCATAACTTGACACTTGTGGACCTTTGAAGATTCATTGGACTTGCTCCACTTGAATTTCCGTCTTTGGCTCCGCGTGATCTACTCATATATGCATAAATATGAGCCGAGATTAAAAGGTGCAATACATGAGGTGCAAAGTGTAATATGATGCATGAAACAAGAGCAACCTAAGCACATTAACCCTTGTAAGTGAATTTACTAATTTACCCCTAGCCTTTCTATTAATTTAGCAAATCAATTAAGCACTAGAAAATTAATAACATGAGATTGGTAGGGATAACATGACACTCTAATTTTATGCAGGTTAAAAACAGTGTGAGGAAGCATTATACCAAAACTTAATATTTTTCCTATGCATATTTTATTTACTACAATTTATTTACTGTAAAGACAGAAATTAAATCATCAACTAATTTGAGCAGCAACTAAATATGGCAATTTTTGCACAAGCTAATGAGCATGATGTGCACATGTATGCATAATTTGGAGGTTTAACTTTTTATGGATTTTTATAATTAAATACTCCAAGATCTCATTTATTACAATTGTCTGCAATGCAACAATGCACAAAATGGAATTTGGTCTAGCCTATTGCAGAGAGCTACTCACAAAGATTCTAGAGAAATTTATTTCATATTTTCTGAGCTTTCTCCTATTTATTACGATTTTTTTTCTAAATTTAAACGAATTTCCTGAAATTTAATCAGAAAATGAATTCAGAAATTAATTAAATGATGAAGATTGCATGGGCCATTTTCACCCTGAGGCCTAACAGGACTGGCTTGGCACAATAGCCAAAGTGGCCCGGCTGGCCCAAGCCGAGGGCGCGACGCGGACGTAGTCATCGCACGGCGCACTCGCGCGGGGCGGTGCGGTGGCGTGCTTGCCTCTGGTGCTACGGTGGTCCGGCAACCGTGCTGTCTTCATAGAGAGCACTAGGGGTCTTTGGGGGTAGTGTTAGGCAAGTCCAAGGGGTCGACGGCTCACCAAAATGCCGGGTTGACAAGGGGCAAAGGCAGCGGCGTTCCTTCGTCGGTTGGTACCGCCAACGACCATCGATGAGTCCCCGTGGCCGTGCAACACGGTGAGAAGGAGCGGAGGGGTGTGGCACCGGCTAAAACTGCAGAAAGCAGAGGGGGGGGGGCAACACTCCCTAAGAGAGGGCGAACGATGGAGCAGCGACTCCAAATCTGGTGTGCTCGGTGGTGGACATCGATTGTGGGGTGGCCAAATGGCACCGGGGAGTGTCAGAGATGACAACGGGTGTTCGGTTTTGGTGACTTTCACACGGATGAAGGAGGTGGAGTAGGGGGGGGGTGTGCTCGGTGGTGCCTTGCCGACATAGAGGGAAAAAGGAGAGGAATGGGGGGGGGTTCAGATGGAGCGCAACTAAGAGAGGGGGTGAGGGACCAGTGACACGCCACGTGGCGCTGTGGAGGGAGGGGGTCTGGCCGGCGGCAGGTCCCGGCCACGGTGACGCCTGGTCAGGTGACCCGGGTACGTGACAGGGGAAACACGTGGGTCACGGTTTGGCGGCAGTGGGCCGGCCCTGAAGGAAACAGTGTAGTTCTCTATTAATTCAAAAATATTCAAACAGTTTGAATTGATTCGATCAAAAGATAGACTTCTCAGGCTAAATTTTTTTTAAATAAAATTTGGATTGTGTCACCCCCAAAATTTTAAATTTTGGAATGTGACTAAAATTTACTAAATTTTAAAACTTTTTATCAATAGAATAAAATTTGCTTTTGAACTTTAGAAAGCGATATAAATTTAATTAGGCAAAATCTTATTTTCTAAATTATTAAGTTAATTTAGGCTTTATATATATTTGTTTGTTACATTTCATGCCACCCGCATTTTCCTTTGGATTGATTGTTTGCTATTATATTTATTTTGCGATTAGAATCATTCGAATTTCAAATTTGATTAGAATTTGAATTAGTTTCCAATTTATAAAAGAGTTTGAAAATAGTAAGGGATTTCTATTCCTAGCAACCTCTTGGGCCGAATCCTCAAAGCTAACCCATGGCCCTTTTTCTTTCCTTCCTTTCCTGTTGTCTTGTGTGGCCCAGCTATTTTCCTCCCTGGCTTGTTTGCCGTTGCCCAGCTCAGCCGACACTGGTCCAACGCCAACCCACCCGGACTCCTTCATCCTCACGACTCCAACAGAGACCGAGCTGAGTGCTTGTGTCGCCGCTTGCCATGCGCCATTGCCCGCCAGACATCGCACCGACCTCGACTGTGCCCATGTGCGCTCGCGCTTGGCAAGGACTCCTTCATCTCATGTGCGCACCACCATCACCCTTATCCTTCTGTTAAGGGCTTGGAGCCGAATAAAAATGGAAAGAAACCAAGAATCAAATTCACAACAAACTCTTGAGGAATCTTTCAATTCGGTTGGAGATCAGCATCAGGACGTTTCTCCGCATACACCCGGACTCCTAGACCTATAAAAGAACCCCCCGGGCGCCATCATGACAGTTTTTCCCCATCGCCGCTCCCGACCAGAGGTGTCATTGACATCGCGCCCAACCACAACTCCTCGAGCTCAGACACCGGTGCAGGAAGCTTCACCGAGGTGCCACGACCGCGTGTTGACCCTAAACACCGCTGGAGACCTGCTGTGGAATTCCCTCACCGAGAGCTGCCGGTTGGAAGAAAGCACCACCATCGCTAGCCCAAACCGCCGCTTCCCGCGCTCTAAAACCGCCCCTAGTGAGTTCCCTTGCTCGCCATGAATCCGTAGGATGAAACATCCACAAATTTCATCCACCGTAGAGCAAGATCGAGCTCTCCTCGGGCAGCAGCAATGGCACCACCACGTCCAAAGCGCGTAAGCTGTTGTTCTGTTCGGTGAATGGGAGCAAACCGTTCATCGAGCAATCTGCGGTCCAGATTAGAACAATTGAATAACATTTCACTTTATTTAATCCAAGTCGTCCAATCCATCACCAGTGGCCGAGATTCAATCCTAGCTTCATAAAATCTCAGTCGGTTATTTTATTTTCTACGGATCCGATTCAATCCCACCCGTACCCCTTCGTCGTTCTAATCTCAGCCGTCCATCCACGATTGAACGACTGGTATTTAATGAAGGGATCGCAGACCGTGAGTCGGCATCGTGCACCCGGTGCACAACACCGTGGACATAGTCCATGGATTTTTCCTTTAGAAAATAATTCTGAAATTTAGAAAATCATAGATCTTTTGCGTTTAAGTCCTTATTATTATCGTGAATTATTTTCCAAACCTTTTCTAGTATAAAATAAATTATGAAAAAATTGATTCTTTAACAATTTG
>VSTD030001240.1:0-13522 GCA_008808055.3 Sporobolus alterniflorus
AACAATGATCTCATCCCTCAATATGGGCATGAGGGTGATGTTATACAGTGACAGATTAGGTAGTACTTGGGTGCTGAACTCTTCTCCAGTAAGGCATAAACCTGGCAAGTCGTTGTAGTGAGCCTTACAACTTAACGCATCTACAACCACATTTGCCTTGCCTGAGTGGTAATGCACTTCTAGCTCATAAACCTTCTTCAACTCAAGCCATCTTCGTTGACTCATATTCAAATCCAGTTGGCTAAAGATATACATCAAGCTTTTATCGTCCATATAGATGTGAACCACATTCCCAGGCAGATAATGTCACCACATTCTCAATGCTAGCACCACTACCGCTAGCTCAAGATCATGAGTAGGGTAGTGTTCTTCATGGTGCCTCAGATGTTGTTAGGAGTACGAAATAACTCACCCTTCTTGCATTAAGACACATCCCAAACCAGTACGAGATGCATCACAATAAATGTCCAAAGACTTGGCGATGTCAGGCTGAGCTAGCACCATTGATGTCATTAGCAACTTCTTCAATGTCTAAAAGGCTTCATCACAAGCATTGCTCCAGACATACTTGTTCCCCTTCTTCAGTAGATTGGTGATAGGTTTTGCAAACTTGGAGAAGTTCGGAATGAACCTTCGATAATAGCCAGCCAACCCAAGAAAACTGCGCACTTGATGCACAGACGTTGGCGGCTTCCAATCCATGACATCTTGCACCTTGCTAGGGTCCACCATGATTCTTTCAGGTCATATCACATGGCCAAAGAATGACACTTTATTGATCCAGAAGTTGGTAGACGGTATTCTTCAGCTTGTCATGATGTGTGCGGTTGAAGGCGGTGATCGCTTGCCATGCAGTGTCAGCTACCACATCTTTGTAAGTTGCTCTGAAGGCTGGACCCATGTGCCTGCTGATCACATTCAGCTCATCGAAGGTCTCCACAACTGCTCTATACTCTTCCTGCCCTTGGCGCATGACTCTCTTGATTTTGAACTCTGGAGCAGTGGTGATGTCGATGTGGCCCAACAGATCCCGCAGTCTACTTGTGGGAATCAGTGCTTCATTCCCAAAGGTCTTTATCTCATTGGCTTCATGGTACATCTTCTCCTTCTCAAAATCACTCAAATGAGTGTAATCCTCATCGTCTTCATCATCATCCCCATTGTTGTTGTTGTCATTCTCGTCATTGTTGTCATTATTGTCGGTGTTGTTGGCGTTGTCATCATTCTGTGATAGCTGTTGACCATCTATCAATGCTTCCTGAGTTTCCTGTCCCTCTGGCACCATGACCACAATCTTGAAGGGCTCCTCCTCCTGAGGAATGTACTGAGCAGAGTCATGATGCGACTCCTGCTATGGCAGCACATCCCTTGGTGCCAACTAACCGACTAGCAGGCGTCCAGTGCTCTTGCGGGCTATGCGGTGAGGATGAACCATCTAAAATTTGAAAATAGGAGAGAATAAGATAACAATTTAAATAAGATCAATAAAACAAATACAAGGGTGAAACTAAAGCTTTGAAAAAATAGTTTTGTAAGTTAAGTTCTTAAGAAAGTCCAGTCTACTCTAGTCTTGTATCCTGCGGTCAACACGACTCTAATTACCACTTTAGTCACACCCAGTTTTAAGGCCAAAACTGAATGCATTCCTTTGTGTGTGCCAGGATCAACCTTCACACATAAAGTGATAAATAATGAAATAAACAGTATAACCAGTGTTTATTACATCGAGTTTTATAATAGAAATTTATTAGAACAACAGAATATGACACCATGCCACAGATAGATGACTGGGGGCCCGCACGCCTAGAAATCTTCATCTCCTGAGCAACAGAGCATAGCAACAATATACAAGAAATATGGCAAGTGTGAGTACATAAAGTACTCCACAAGTGTAGGAAAGCAATGACATGCAAGCTTATATTAAGAAAGCCTTAACAACAGGATCAACTACAGAGAATAGCACCTAGACCTAAATAATGACTAAGCAACACATTGTACCGAGGTTAACCACTATAACCAAGGGTCACCAACTCACAGGAGTCACACCTGTAGTCAAAACCGACCAACGCTCACAGGCATCCCACCTGTAGCCAAACCAAGAACCCTGCCCAGAGGCTTCGCACCTGCTGCATGCCATGATCCAAACCTACAAGACTTAAACCCAACAGATCCAACCTAACCATACCCCAATTATGCTCTACAGAGGCTGCACATCTATACCCACATGTTGGAGATTTCATCGCTAGCTAAGTGAGTAAGAGTCTCCATTCTGTCCAATGTACACTTCCTTTGGTGCATGGCCAGGAGATTACCACATAGTTTTTCACAATGGTTCCCAACCCGCAAAATATTCACACTAAGGTTTCATTGTTGTGGAAGTCACATTCTACAGAGGCCCCCTCTTCTACCAACACTAGGAGATAAACCTACTCCATCGCCTAAGTCCAAGAAGTCACATCCTGTCCTTCTGCCCCGAATATCCGCAAACTAGAAAAACAACATGCTACTCAACTAAGTCTACCCAAATTATCCATGTGCTTTGTATGGTAAACATGGTCACACATTCCAGGAACAGGTCCTTAGGATCACTACCAGGCACTACCACAATCCAGAATAGTGCATAACAAGTACTCGTGCATACCCTAGACTCACAAATTCTACAAAACGTTAACCAACTCCCATGGTTAACCCCATACTCATCAAGCTAAGCATGACATTAAGATTCTAGTGTTCTACTCAATCCCGGTAACAAGGATAATACATGGAAAGGTATGACACATAGGATTCCAACAATTCCGACAAAAACTAGCATGCAATCCTATAGATAGATAGAGGAAAATAGGTACAACATGCGTCAAGGAAACTAGCCTTTGAATCCCACTTGCTGCTGCGCAAGGTCCTCAAAATCTATGTCTTGAAAGTTCTCTGGCGGCTCATTCTCTACTCGATGATCGACAGGCCAAAGATAAGCAATACAACAAGCATAAATAAAGCAGTACAACAAATAGAGACTATCAACCATATGATGAAATGTCTAGATAGGTTTTGTTGCTACAAAACTTTTGGCACAAAAATCACTTAACATAGAGTTACGGTTAAAAAGTTATAAGGTTTTTAAATTCCAGGTGTTAGATTGCAAAATTGTCGGGTTAGACTGTATAAGAAATTCGAATCCGATGGCTAGAGAGCTTCAGTGCAAGATTCCAGGGTTTTCTCAGCTTTATGAATTATTTTCTCAAGGGAAAACCAGTGAGCCGGGCTTATGCCCTGTGGACCATGACACTGTGCCGATCCACGGGGGACTCATGGTGGTGCAAAGGCAAGAGCTCGCCGGAGTCGCTACGGGGCTAGAAAGCTCACCGAGAGAAGGGTAAAAGGATGAGCAAGGCTTTGGGGTCCTCACCACGGGCTTCTTCGACTGGCGGCGGGATGAACAAACGGCTGTGGTGGAGCTCAGTGTGGAGCAAGTGGAGGTGTGGAGAAGTGGAGTTAGATGGAGCAAATCATTGCATGGCGAATAGCCGAGGCGTTGCGCCCTTTTATAGGGCCGGAGAGGCGGCTGAGGGGAGGGGATACGGTCGGCTGGCGAAGTGGAGATTAACTCAATGGTATCGATACTTAAAGGTGGAAGGGGAGGTGGGGCGACATCGACTTGGTGGGGGAAATGAAGAAGGCGGGGTGGCAGTTTGGTTCGGCTTCATCCGAGTGTGGAAGGGTGTACATCGGTGGCGTGCGGAGCGGCGGCTGGGGCAGCAGTGGCTCAGGCGACTGAAGGTGGGAGACGAACCCCCAGGTGTGCTGTCTTGGGCCAGAGTGAGCCACAATAGCTGGGCTGCAGCTGGGCCGGTTTCGATGGAAACAAAAATAAAACGAAGCGGGCCGCAAAAGGGAGTGGGCCAAAATCAAGAATTGGATAAGATGGGCTACAGAAATCCTTTTTGAATTTTGAATCAAAGTTTTGGGTTCAAAATCAAAGGTTTCAAATACTTTCAAACCAAATTTGAACTCGAGTAAAACTTGGATAAATTAAAATAAACTTTTTGAATACTTTTCAAATCTGTAATTATGGAAACTGGTTTAAATATTCAAATTCAAACAAAAACTTTAAACGAATGGTTTTTAAAATTATTCGAAAAAGAGTCCAAAGCAAAACCATCCTAGGGCTCAAAAAATAAAAATATGCTTTCCATGAAATACAGCCTATCAAATTATTTGAAAATTTCTTGCTGCAATTTAGGTGACATGCATTATCATTGCAGGTTATAAATTTTTTTGAAAATCAGGGTGTTACAAACCTACCCCCCTTAGGATGAGTCTTGCCCTCGAGATTTGGATAGAATGGAAAAGATATCGTGGAATTCTACCTTCAGCTAGTCTTGTTTTTTCCATGTAGCTTCTTCTTTAGTATGATTGGTCCATTGTACTTCGCACATTCTGTAGCAGTTATTCCGGGTGACTTTCTATGAGGTATCCAAAATTTTCACTGGGTATTCTTGTTATGTAAGATCTTCACCCACTGTTAACTCTTCTAGAGGCATCTATTCTTTTGGAACTCGCAAACACTTCCTTAGTTGTGAAACATAAATGACATCGTGCACATCTGATAATTGCGGTGGTAGCTCCAACTGATAGTCTACTTCACCTCTTTGTTCTAGAATGTTGAATGGTCCAATGTATCTTGGTGCAAACTTGCCTCTTATCTTGAAACAGAGAATTCCTCTCATGGGTGACACATTTAGGTACACAAAATCACTGACTTGAAAACTCAATTTCCTTCTTCTGTGAACTGCATAGCTTTTCTGCCTCAACTGTGCTAGGTTGAAGTTCTCTCTGATGACTTGAACTTGTATTTCTTCTTCTTGAAGTATTTCTGGTCCAAAGACTTGATTTTCTCCCGGTTCATTCCAAAACAAAGGATTTTGACACTTGCGTCCATGTAACACTTCAAACGGCAGCATCTTCAAACTTTTTTGATAGCTGTTGTTGTAGGAGAATTCTGCATACAGAAGACACTTATCCCAACTCTTGATATCCTTTAATGCACAAACTCGTAACATGTTTTCAAGAATCTGATTTACCCTCTGAGTCTATCCATCAGTCTGAGGGTGATACACCAAACTAAAGTTCAACCTTGTATCCATTGCCTCATGTAGCTTTTGCCAAAATCTTGACATAAATTGGGCTCCTCTATTAGACTCTATCTTTTTGGGCACTCCGTGTAAACACATGATTCTGGCTATGTACAATTCTACAAGGTTTGCTCCCTTATATGTAGTCTTGACCAGAATCAAGTGTGCAGCCTTTGAAAAGCGATCGACGACAACCCATATGGAGCTAGATTGCATTGTAGGAAGTCCAACAATGAAATCCATACTTATTTCTTCCCACTTCCATTGAGGTACCTTCAACGGCTACAAAAATCCTGTAGGTCTCTGGCGCTCTGCTTTGACTCGCTGACAATTTGAATTGGAATCAAACCAAATTTGGATTGGAGTCATACTTGGATAGATTAAAATAAACTTTTTGAATACTTTTCAAATCTGGAACTTTGGAAATTGGTTTAAATATTCAAATTCAAACCAAGATTTTAAATGAATGGCTTTCAAAATGATTCAGAAAAAAGATTCCAAAATGAAATTTGAATCTTTTTAAAAAGTGAAACCATCCTAGGGCTTAGAAAATAAAAATATGCATGCCATGAAATGTAACCTATCAAATTATTCGAAAATTTCCTGCTACTAATTAGTTGACATGCATTATCTTTGCAAGTCTTAAATTTTTCTAAAAATTAGGGTGTTAGAGTCATCAATGAACACAACAACAAACTTGTCCAGCTCCGACATGAATATGGAGTTCATGAGGTACATGAAGTGTGTCGGCGCATTAGTCAATCGAAATGACATAATCAGATACTCGAAGAGACCGTATCTCATAGAGAAAGCCGTCTTGGGTATATCTTAGGCACGAATCTTGATTTGATGATAGCCGTAGTGAAACACTTGGGCTCCCGCTAGTTGATCAAACAATGGGTCTATATGTGGCAGTGGACACTAGTTCTTGTTGGTGACAGCATTCAGCGGTTGGTAATCCACACAAAAACAAAGATCTTTATCTTTCTTCGACACAAACAATGTTGGACAACCCCAAGGTGATGAACTTGGGCAGATATAGCCTTTGTTGAGAAAATCTTTTAGTTGAATCTTCAGTTCTGCCAACTCCATGGGCATCATCCGATACAGACTCTTGGCTATACCGGGCTGCAACTCAATCTTCAACTAAATTGCTCTTTCAGGTGGCATTCCTAGTAGATCATTGGGAAACATGTCTGGGTACTCTCATACTACATGGGTCTCTTCAATCTTCTTCTCGACCACGTGATGTAAGGATGCCTTAATGCGAGAGACCGCATGAAGGTGTAGGGTAACCTTTCCATACATGGGTGAGTTCAGGTGGACAAGTTGAGTGAATATGTCCAACACGACTTTGTGTAACTTCATCTAGTTCATCCCTAAGATGACATCCAATACTTGATCGCTCAGTATAATAAGGTTTGCGCTGAATATCTGCCCGGCCAACTTGAGTGGAACCTTTTAGACTATCCAATTTGCATCCACCCAACCTCCAGGTGTACTAATCACATACGGCACCTCCGTAGCCACTAGTGATAAACATGCCTTCTTGGCACATGTGGAGCTCATAAAGTCATGTGAGGCCCCAAAATCAAACAATATGATTATAGGACAGTCATTGAGGGAGAACGTACTCACAAGCACTTCTTCTCGCATGGGAATCTCCTCCACGGCCAGAGCATGGTCAGAGCGTGGTGCTGGGCCCCTATGCTGATACTTATTATTAGCAGCGGTTCTCAGCAACGGTTCTAGAACTGCTGCTGATAACCCTGGATTATCAGCAGCGGCTCATCTGCAACGGTTCAGAAACCGCAACTGATGGCAGTTACGAACCACTACAGATGCCCTTCTCTATAGTAGTGATGTACATTGACCAAATAGATGATGGTCAACATTCCTTGATTTTATTTGCATAGTAAAAATTGACTTCTAAGTCTGATGTTAATATGTTATTTGATCAATGCATGTTGTGGTGAACTTACTGATGCATGCAACGAAGTACATCTTACCTAAACTAAGCATGTCCTTTAGTTTGCCACGAAACAATCAACTTGGAGTCTGTAATGAGATTATTGCTCTTAAGTTGAAATGTCGATGTGACCATCACGAATATATAATAAAACAAAATTAGCTAACATGTAGTTTGTGATACCAGCCCTGATTCAAAATGGTTGTCATTCAGGCTATGAATGCGGACAAGTGCTTGTCCAGATTCGATATATAGAATGGAAATTTCTGGAACAATAGTTTTTAGGAACTAATCAATTAACAAATTTAGATCTCAGGACAAGCCCAGAACAAGAGGTTACATGTTGCAAAGGTAGAGTCAAGCACCATATGCGCATGTTTGACCATACTCTACGATCACCAAATCAAAGTATATGGTATGGCACTAGAACAAGATATCACATACTAATCATTTGATATTCAAGTTGGATTCCTTAATTTAGGTCATTTTAAATTAACCTAATATGCAGAAGGGGACATGCTAAAAGGCAGCACTTCGCACCGAATGTAGCTTAGAGAAAGGAAAAATATTTTTGCGTTAGATGCATATGTCCCACCTCCACTACCAGCCTTTTGGTTGTTTTTAATGCTCGAGTTGTAGAGTATTATATGCAGTTAGGTTCGTGAGTTTGCTGTTAAATAAGTTTTGCTCTTTTGAACTAGTACATTTTACAAAACTGTGCAAGTGGTATGAACTTTCAGTTTTCTGTTGGTGTATGACTGTATACCCCACACCAAGGCTTAGCCGCCACGGTTCTGTATAATAGCTTATCGTTAATATATTTACAATTGTGTCTTGGTTTACATGCCATTGTTTGAAACTATGATTTACCTCGCCACCAAATTGCATAGAAATAATAATTTACTTCCCACAAATATAAAGGCATATTTTGACTTTCAAAATTGAAATTTTACAAGCAAATTAATATAAAAAAGTAAATATGTTTTGAACGACCTATGTGGGTTTGTATGGGAATACATTTCTGCTATTGCTTTAAAACTATCGATACAATATTATATGAGAAATCTTCAATGAAAACTCAATTTTGGACGGTCAAAATGTGTTATGTTTTTTGACCGAACAAGATGGAAACAATGTTTTTTGACCGAACAAGATGGAAACAATTCACCAAGCTGGTGCATCTGATATTGTTTAGTGGCAAGTGGAGATGATGAGGGGGACATAACAACAGTGCCTGCATGGGGAATCAGGACGGAATGTCGGCCGGGAGAATCTACTTAGTACAAGATCGAGTAGTCTAGGCAGATCCCAGTTGCGGGAAAGAATATTCCCTCGATAATCGTGACGTCCGCATATGCATGCATATGCAGTTCCAAAGTAACGGGGCTTGCTCACGTGCGAACATCTGCATGCATGATATCTCTAGTTAAGCCGCTCTCAACTTTTCCCGAACGGGAGACAGCCTGGAACGGATGGACGAACTAGTTGAATTGATATAGAAACTCGATCATTTCAGAGTCCTAATATGGTGGTCAGAAAGAAATGATCAACTCAACTCCCATTCATCACAAAATACCGTACCACCACACATGCTAATCGATCTCCCTATTATAGAGGCTGGTGATGACATATATAGTTTTTCATCACTACTAGAAAAACGATGTATCGTAACACCTATTATTTATTTTTGGTATGAGCTGATAATCGTAGCCGATACTAAAAATAAGTCTTTATTTTTGATGTCGGCCGTCTTCAGTAACCAATACAAAAAATTGTGGGTGACTAGGAGAGAAAATTTGGACGATACCGTGCACAATGTTCCCGTGCTCATTAAAATATTCAAAGCTCAGCAAGTGTGCGGTGTGCAACGGCTCTGCAGAAACACTGAAGCCTCGATCCAAGCCTCAGATGTTTGACCAATCAGAAACACCAAAGCCTATCACACAGATAGTGTGTTTCTCATGGCCCGAGTTGCCTCTCTTTAATCTTATCACTTCTTCAGTGCCTTAATCTCCCTTCACCACAGCCACACAAAAAACGAACGGGTCACAGACCAGCGAGAGAAGGCAAGGGCGACCTCAGGCTCCACTCGGTGCGCGGCCTAGGCCTCCACCCGGCGGTGGCGATGGTGAGGATGCAGCAGGCTTGGCGATCATCTATTTGGTCAATGAGCTAATAGTTGAAACCCCAAACTTTTTTTCATGAGCCGATTTGGAATCTAGGTGTAAACAGGAGCTTATTGCCCAAATGTCATCAAATCTTGAGGTTCCACAAAAAGTCCAATCAAATTTTATTGAAATTTAAACCATCGAAGCGTACCCAAATTTTAGTTCAAAATACTCTCCTAATCTGGAGAAGTTCCAATAAGGAAAAATGTTCCTTACATCAAATCCTTCACAACCATATTTTATTTTGATTTTTTTAAGTTTGGAAAGACTGGTTTTTCTTTGAACAATTTTTTAACGAATATGAACTATTTCAAAATTATTGAAATTTGCAGCAGGGCCCATGTGCCAGTCTCTCTCTCCCTTTCTCTCTCTCTCTATCTATCTCTTTTTCCTCCCCTTCTCACGCTGCTCACCTCTACCACAGCCGGATCACAGTCGCCGCCGACCTCGTGCGTGCAGAGCCGCACGGTCGTGCCTTTAAAGACCGACGAATCCCCTACCGCTCTCTCCTTTCCATGCAAAACCGCACCACCCTGAGCACCTCACTACCTCCTCAGATGCTAGCAACCTCCCCTCGCTGTCGCCGGCCATCGGAGGCCTTTTCTCTACGTTGAATTCCGCAAAGACATCATCATCACCTCTCCTCGCCGGTGAGCTCCAACTACGCCCCTGTCCCTTCCTCAATTGGACCATACCTCACCATCCTCCCTCCGCTCCGATGATGCAAGATCCGCCCGAGCCAACCACCGTCCACCAGAGCACCGCCGCCGTCAACCAAACTCTGCCGCGCCGCCATTTCCTTCCACCTCGCCGTCGATCATCCTCATCAATGTTCCCTCGCCCCGCTCGTGTTGCTCACTGCCCTCCCCGTACCTTCCAAGTGCTCAAGCTGCTAACGGATATACACCAGACTCACCGGCCTGCCAATGGTGAGTGCGCCACCGCATGCAATGCCGCGCGATGAGGCCGGGCTTTGTGGGCCATTTTGGTTTGTGGTCCAGTCCAACAGTGTCAATCCTTGGGCCACTTTGAGCCCAGCACTGTGCAGTGAAATTTAAATACTTTTCAATTTGTTTTAAATATCCGAATTGAATCCAAACTTCAAACATTGGTAGAAATTCATAGGAATGTCCAAAAATTACAAACTAAATTTTGTATGACTCTTCTTGAATAGATCTGGGTAGAGAACTCAATAATTTTGTTATTTGAACATGTATACTCTGTATAAAACTCCAAGAAGTAAAACTCGACTTAAATTAATTAAACATGTCCAACCAAAGATAAATCATGAAACTTTGCACGTCACTCTGAGCACTGTCCAACAGTTCACACAAAATAGTTCAGCATTTGTCCATGAATAGAAATAATGTTATGATTTAATCCTTGCCTTACAGTCATTGAATCATTAAAAATAATCCCTGCAGTGAAAAACATCAAACTTGGGTTTCAAGCTATATCATGAACTTATGAACCTGCATAAATTAAATATTGGTCAGAGGTACTTCCAAAGTCATGTTATTAATATTTAAGTGCACAACTCCTTATGAATCAACATGCTATTAATGGAAAAATGTAATAAAAGTACTTGTGTGAGTATTATACTTGTATGCTACCATTTTTATACCTTTTAGCATCTATGCATCTCATGCATTGCACCATGTTAATATCAGCTCATTTATATTCATATATGTTAGATCACGCGGAGCCAAAATCCGAGGAGCCGATGGAGAAAGCACAAGTCGAAGATCCCGCTAACCCTGAGCTCACTCAAGGTAAGCCCCAGTGCATTCTACCAATAATCCCTGGTTTTTTTAAATTACTATCTTTATGCTATGCTTGATTGTGCATTAATTTTATAGGAATTGTGTTGGTACTGTAGTTGCATTATAGTTATCCTTCTGAATTATCTTTGACTACCCTTTTAGTAGTTGTAAGCCATTAGCAAATGTTAGGCGTAGTTGTAAGGTTCGGTAGGGATCAGGTGGCATGGAGGTCACTCGGCTACTAGGATGCTACACACTAAATTGCTAGTGGTTTATTTTGAGGATGTTAACCTGAGACTGGATGGGCCCTTAGGGAAAAGCGGAGGACCGTCAGTTGGGAAGGTTGGAGAGAGTGATGAGGAAAGCCGGCACCTTCAAGGTTGTAGCCCCCGTCAGTGTCGATTAAGGACTGATGGGTTGGCCCCCGAGAGAAAGTATTGAACGTACTAATTGCATGCTAGAGATATGAGCCTAGTAAACCGATGTAGCATATTCGTCAATAGATGTTTTGCTTTCTCCACAACTTCTATGGTTGTGTGGGGCAGAAATACCAGGTTTGGACCCCATGGATCGGTCAGCCAGTGTGCTGGGGATGTTGTTGGGAGCCCTATTTCTTAGGAGTAGTGACTCTATCCGACTCTATTGATGACTACATAAAATGTTGCCATATACGAACTATGTGAGATATGTATGGCAGAGTGTCATACGCGGACTGAACACGAGATGTGTATGGCGTGTAGATCAGGTTTCCCCTGTAGGTTGTACATTGATTTAAATCACCGTGACTCTCAAATATGAGTAACCACATGTCTTATGCTTGTCAGCATGTAGATATTTAATGAAATTAATGGAAGACTTAAGCTTGAATTGCTATAATTATTTGGTTGGAAACTCTTGCTTGACTAGTTTAGGTGGCAGCTTTAGTTAAAATTATTTGAATAGAGCTAAAACATGAAAGTAAGGATTTACTTTTAGCATGGATTTGTGCATAGAGATAGATATTACTCTACAACCTTGCATGCTAGGAGTTGGCTATTTATGGACTTATTGACGTGTAAGTCTTGCTGAGGTTTATTTCCTCAAGGCTTGCTTGTAAATTTAATTGTCTACAGAGGAGATGCCTGAGTTATGTGGTTAATGCAGTAAGTTTGTGTGGCCCGGCACCCAACCTAAAGATTGGGAGACCAACTGGGATCCCATGTTGTGAGGAGCCGATCAAGGATGCATCATAGGGCTCTATGTGTAGCCCTTGTATCTTTGTGAGATATTTAATTTATTTATGCTTCCGCCTTTCGAGCTTGGAACACTTCATTATCTAAGTACCCTTATGTAATCCCAAAATCTATTGTAATAACTCACTTTTATTCAATCTATTGTTTATGTGATGTATTATTTGTGTTGTTACATATGTAATGACTCCCCATAAGGGTTAGATGCATTTGTCGATTTCATGAAGGAAGATATGTTAGACAATATTAGAGGAAATCTTTATTGTCTTTGTAAATATTGCAAGAATGAGAAGAAATATCATACAGATAATGTGTTGAGGTTATATTTGATCAAGCATGGATTCATGGAGGATTATCAATGTTGGAATAAACATAGGGAGGAAGGACTTAATGAAGCAGAGATGAGGGATTCATATCTGAAGAAGGAGGTCCCTACCAGTGTCAAAGAAGATCATGACGATGTGAACAAGGCAGATATATTAGGTTTCACCAATGACAACATTGAGTTTCAGGTGCATAACATAGAGGAGATGGTACACAATATCAAGAGATGTGGAGATGATGATCAATACAGTAATGACGAACTTCCAAAGTACAAGAAGATGATCAAAGACTCTAAGAAGTCATTCTATCATGGTTGTGTGGTTCAGTACATGAGGCTGTTTGTGATGGTAAAGCTTTTCCAGTTGAAGAGGAGCAACAAATTTGTGATGGTAGCTTCAAGGACTTGTTGATGCTCCTTAAGGATATGTTATCCCAAGGCAACACAGTCTCTAATACCGTTTATGAGGCAACACAGATAATATGTCTGTTAGGTTTGGAGGTGCAAAAAATCCACGAGTGCAAGAATGGTTGCATTCTATATCGTGGGGCTGAGTGTGAAGACCTTGAGAAATTCCCTATTTGTGGACTCAACTAATTCAATCATAGAAAATACGATGGTGATGACGAGAACTGCAATAGAAGAAAAGACGGGCCTAAAAAGGTGTTTTGTTTCTTTTCTATTATTCCATGTTTGAAGCGTTGGTTTGCCAACAAAAAGGAGTCAAAATTGTTGTAATGGCACAAAGAGAAGCATAAGTAGGATGCCGGAATGATAACACATCATGTTGATGCCACACAGTGGCAAAACATCAATTCATGAAATCCTAAATTTGCCATTGATCCGAGGAATATTAGGATCACAATGAGCACAAATGGCATGAACTCATTCATGAACAATAGCACACATAGCACATGGCTAATTGTGCTGACGATTTTGAAC
>VSTD030001241.1:0-13516 GCA_008808055.3 Sporobolus alterniflorus
TGCTGAATCAAGACGGTGAACCCATGAAGCAGAGCTCAGGCTATAAGCAAATTGCCCACATGAGCAGCCGAATTGAGAAGCAGTAAAATAAGAATCAGGCTTGCTGCAACTGGAGATGAGGAAAACATGAGCTGCAGAGTCTCACGATGCAGAGAAAACCAAGAGCGGAAGACCTCCCATGGCGCATACCAGAACACGAAAAGCGAGTCAAAAATAGCAGCGCAACCTGGTGCTCTAATCCAAAAACTAATCACAAGAAGACAGATCGTGGCTGGAGCAAAGGACGAAAACTGGGCGTGTGAAGTTCTTGAGAGAAAAATCAACCTGCAAATGGATAGACACTGTTCCTAACCGGCGCACTGCTAGCCAGACCAAAAACAAGGCTACACGAAAAAGAGGACCAGGAATTGAGCAGGAAAATGAGGAGCACCTGTGCGGACCAGAACCGAGATGAAAATAAGCAGCACTTGCCCAGACCGGCAAATCCACTGCACACATCAACAGGGAAAACAAGACCCACGAACTTTAGATCCAAAGAAAGAATAGAGAAAAAACGAGGGGCACAAGTGAGATCTAAAAATTATTTTTTTATTATAAATCAAAACATGATTACAACCAAATCACAGAGGTCACAGCCCTCCCTCCCTCATTTGATTGGAAATTAAAATTTGTTCTTGGCTCACTCATAATCTACAAAATACGAAATGAAACTAGAGAAGTGGCAAGGAGCCCCATACCTCTAGGGTCCTAGTTATGGGCCCAAGCAAAAGACTGAAAGACTACTATGCCCCTAGGGCCTAATACATAGAAAACGGTAAAGTAAGAGTAGCAGGGTCTGACGCAGCCCATCGCGTCTCCGCCAGTCTTGAGGCCAGACTGGGAAACCCTAGCATGACTTCCTTCCATGTGAAGCAAGCTACCAGATCTCGACGTGTGTCCCGCGCCATCCTCCCTCCATCGGTTTTGTGGTGCAACCGACAAACCGAAGTCTGCTTGGTTTTGAGGCCCAAACCAAGAAACCGTCGTGATGATTTTGAGCCCCAAATCATCAAACTGTAGCTGTTGGTTTTGAGGCCCAAACTGGGAAACCTGAGCCACCGGTTTTGAGGCAAAACTGGAGAAAACCGTTCAAGTGATTTTGAGGCCAAGCCACTCACAAACCATCGACCTTGGTTTTGAGGCTCAACCAAGAAACCCACGCTCCTTGTCTCCACTTGCACGGTGCATACCACTCACACGCCACTCGACCTCTCGATCGCCCGACCACCGAGTACCCAACCTGTGTGACCATCCCTGGTCCTCTACACGAGGTCTCCTACTCTTGTCATGATCCACGACACTGCACGCCATGTCGCACCTGTCACAAGCAAACACGATTCTGCAATAAAACAAATAATAAAGGTAAAACAACTGAAATGTCTCGAATTCGAATTCAAACCTCACCAAGGCAATGACTCATCACAATCAAACCAAGGAACTGACCACTTGGTTTCTCACTATACCACATCCAGACACATCCCACAAGCTACATCTCGTTGACATCTGACACAGCGTCGGGCTCAACAGCTGGTGTTCTAGGTGTAGGTGGCACCTGAAGCTAAAGCACCTGAACCTACTGCTCAAGTGAGGCCATCACTGCTGCCCTCTCCTTGAGCTCAAGGTCTTGCTACTCATTGGCATGCTCGAGGTGTATGATCGCGTGGGTGCACTTGTCCACCAGCTTGCGAGATGCGTCTAGCTGCTAATGAATGTAGTGCCACGCGTGCTCAGCCTCACTGAGGTGACAATACACGACCCTCAACTCCCAGTCCTGGTCTGAAGGAGGAATTGTACCACCACGAAGAAGGTCATTCTCACACTTCAGCTGCGTGAGCTCGTGTGAGGTGGCAATGTGGCACTCATCATAAGCGGCCATACATAGGCGCTGCTAGATGACAGTCCTGGTGGTGGTGTGCTGCAGGTCAAACGAGTATTGCGCATACTCAGCCATCGTACCCATGCTTGCTTGGAAGTGAGGGCCCTCAGAGTCGGATATGGCCTGAAGGCACTGCTGCCACATGGGGTCTCCCCGATAGTGAACCTCAAAGAGCACAATTGGTATCACAGTGGTGTCAACAAGGCGACTCCCACACAAGGAACTGAGGGCGAATAGTGCCGTCTGCTCGATGGTGTCGTCTTGCTCGACGCCGATGTCGTCTTGCTCGACGCCGATGATGGTTGCCATCCATGGTTCCACCGGATTGAGAGGTATGGTCACGCTGACCTCACACTGGTCCATACTATGAGCCATGGACATGTGAGCACGGTAGACAGGAACATCCCCATTGTAGCCGAGGTGGAGGAGTGCGTCATATAGCACTCGCGGGAACCCTGGGTGATGTTGGCCCGTGGAACACAACCTCCCATCCTCAACGATGGTGGCGTGGAGGTAGTCGCTCATGTTCATCTAAAAACACAGCCATGAAAACATTACTAATCCCAAGTTGATCAAATTCAAAAGGCAAATATAGAAATCTGTATAAAACAAATAGTAGTAAGGAAAAAGTGAAAACAGAACTGCTCCCAAAGGATTCTGTACAAGAGTTCAACATCCCAAACTTGGACAACTCTCCCGACTTCCTAACCATTACTCATACAACTCTGTTCGCTAAGCGGTTTAGATGTTACGGAAATTTGATGATCGATGTCGCAGCTGAATTTCATTTCTGGATAGAACAGCAGCTGGTCGGAATTTAACTTTTGGGCTTCGGATTGATCGAAACTCCGGAAGCTCCGAATACCATTACAGTAGCCAACTCTCTCATCTTTCCGATGGTCCATAAAATGGCTCCAAATGGTCAGTGATTTGCGAGTTATGTCTGTCGGGAACTCGACCAATTTGTTGAATTAGAATTCTGGGCAGACTTGACCTCCCTGCAAAAATAAGGTTTTTGGCAAAAAAATTCCATGGCCTCCCCAGAAACTTTGTATATGAAAATGCCGTTAATGAAGTCAGCTTTCTGCTAGTTACTCATATGACCTGTTTCGACATATGGTTTAGTCGCTACGGATTTTTGAATTCAAGATTCAGTGCTGGACAGACTAGTATACAGTTGCTTGGTCGGGTTTTTGGGCCACAAGATGGGTGAAACTTGCTTGCATCTAAATACAAGATCTGAAGATCACTTGCTCAGCTTTCCGATGCCTACTCAAACACACGTTTCTGATGCCCACAGCCACGGTTATGGCCATTTCAGTACAGCCACGCGCGGAGTTAGTGGTTTACAGAAAAATCGGATTATCGAACGGGTTGGAGCCTTTGACACGATTACGGACAGCAGTAAGATTATGACTTTTTAAACTTGTTATTAAGCTTGGTTAAGTGACTTGATTGTTGATGTTTCTTATGCAGCTCCGTAAGCGCACAGAATTATTAATGTAGCACTTCACCGGGAGTATTCTTCAGGTATCATATTTATATTTTTCCAAGGGAGGAAGTACCTCTATCATGTCTAAGACTAACATAAGGAATAACTCTAACTAGTACTACTAAGCTATACAGAAGTTACGTTAAATAAATATAACAGACACACACTAGTTACTCTAGGTTACGGGTAAGCTAAGGTGCCACCTAGTTGGGAGACTCGAGATGAGGATCAACTCCTAAGGATTTATTCTAGCTCTATCTATCACAACACGTTACCCAGGATTCCAAATCACTTATTAAGTAGCCTACTCTGCTTTGCGACCCCGACAATTACTATACCACAGCAAGGAATCCACACAAGGGGGTATAGCAACCCAGGTTTAGCCGGCTCGCCACAACCTCAGCGTGGTAGATTACAAAGCCCTAACAAGACTGTGACTCATGTGGGTACCACACTTCTGTGCAAGGTGTGGAGCTTCACTAAAGGTAATACACTCGGACACCACGTCCGTGAGTATAACCAAGTGTTTCCTCGTCAGCTGATAAAATACGAGGAATAACACCAATGTCGGTAAATCACTCGAGCTAAGAATAATGAGAGTGATCTATCGAGTCGGACAGATAATGCACAGAGCAATAACTAAGAACAAGTGGGACCAAGTGATAGTAACTATGCACGCATCAAAGCTCAAGATGAATAGTAGAACAAAACAAATAAGAACTAGGACTCAAAGTCTATAAAGAAAGGTAAAGATACAAGAGCTCACCGATCTCCAAGACTACTTTCAGAGCTCGAGCGAATGCTCGACTCAACTCTCAACTAAAATCATGGAAGTAGGTTAGTAGACAAGGTGAAACATAGTCATCTTATGCATATACTCGACATGTTGGTGCATGAAATTAATGTTTTATGAGCGCCAACACATCCCCTAAGCTTGAACTTTTGCTTGTCCTCGAGCAAAGCCAAACCTAAAGTAATGCAAGAGATTCAAGATAACACAAGTGATAACACAGAGCTTCACCTCGCTACTACTAGTAAACCGAACCTTTACAAGTGGAGAAGTATAAGTAGAGTGTGTTGTTCAGTCTTCAGCCGTAGGGGGCTTATATAGGGGTAGAGGGGAGTCTCTACTGACTTGGCAAGGTCATTTTGAAGCAAATGGATGGCCGACCGACCATCCATGTGGCCGACCGGTCACTCCTCTCGGCCTCCACCACCTTCCAGCCTCGGATCCTTCCTTGTGAACCAACGTAGAGACGTGTCAACCAAGTCCCGAGTCGAGCCTGGGGTTTTGCCCACTTGGTCCACATGTCAAATACACCCCCATGGTGATGCTCATTTTGACATTTGGTCAACTTCACTATGTAATCCATTGAAATGCTCTAATTTGGTACCTAAGTTCCCGAAATCAAATAAACACTAAAATGGTGGAACTAGGTTAGTAGACAAGGTGAAACATAGTCATCTTATGCATATACTCGACATGTTGGCGCACGAAATCGACGTTTTATGAGTGCCAACAATCACGTGAGTGGAGATGACAATTTGCGTGCCGCCCCATCTATCACGTCTCCAACCTACCAGAATCCCGCCCCCCCCTTGAGCCATCAACAGGAAGATAAGCATAATCAAATTTGAACACAACATGTTACGGATCAATGAGTCATCAATTACATCTAACTTGGACTCTTGCATACATAAAATTGAAGCTCTCTCTTGTGACACTAGGTTGGCGAGCATCGCCTGATGTGCTCCAGAATGAAGCCCATAGACATTTCAGCATAGAATGGTTGTACTATCCATTGAACACCATTGGAGCGACATCCACTAGGCATGGCCATCAAGGCGCAACATCCAGGGGATCGACCACAGGGTCAGGACAAGCCTGGAACAGGGCCCTGATAGCCTTACACTTACTTGATCCCACCGGTGAGTTGTACAACTCATTGTAAGCTTGCAATGCCTCTGCATCCAGCGAGTGCACTTTCGAGGTAATCTTCCATTTCTTCATAAGGACATTTTGTGCTTGAGTCTCCAGGTTGGACACCCTCTTCTTGCCTTGAGCAGAAACTCTAGTGCTATGCCTTGGCAAGCCATCTTCAGTTGCATGAAGCCTCAACCTGGCACGGTGATGCAGTGCCGGAGTGCAAACCAGTGTCGAAGGTTGAGGTGCACGAGTGGCGGATTTGAAAGCTTCCAACACCGACTAGGTTGCATCCTCACACTGAGCCACAACTAACTGACCATTGAGGCCCAAATTCATGACTTCTAGGCCGTCCAGTGCTGGGCTGGACCGAGTAAGGGTATCATCACCCATCACATCCAATGCCTGGCCTGGACCAACAACATCAGAGAGAGAGAGAGAGAGTCATTAAATGGATTTTCTGTGCTCACCGAAGTCAAAGCAGGTGGGTCCCAGGGCAACATGCATTCCTCCAGGGTGGGCGATGTGGTCGAGCTCCATACGGGAGCACCTGCATAGGCTGCAACTAGCCCATCGATAGGGTCATGGCAGGATAGCATAGAAGGACATGGGGTTGATGAGGCCGACACCTGCTGTTGAGCGGCCATTGGCTAAGATGCCTCTATGACCATAGGGTCTAGCATAGGATCGACGCAAAAGTTGGGCACACGTGAGATATCCAGATTATAGTGGGTGACCTGCAACATGCCATCACACGCCCATCCTTTGGCGCACGCGACCACACCGGGTCCACCCTATCAGTGGCGCTGGTTTCCTCGGGGTGAGGTCGTGAGGTGCCCTTGGGCGAGACAGTGCCACCCTCTGCCGGTGGTGAGGTTATAGGGATGAAAACCTCTCCAACCTGAAAGCCTGCAGACACGGGTGGCTTCTCCTGTGCCTGGTCGACCATGACAATGGCATGACCAACTTTGACGCTGTTGGTCATGGGATCACCAACTCCCGACGCCTCATCATCCAAGTTTTGGAAACTGGTAATCATTGACAAAGGCCTAGTGAACGTGAATGGATAATCTCATGGACGCTCACCACCGTCAGAGTCCCCATCATAGGAGGAATCTGACGCGATGTGCCAATCTTCAATCTTCAAGATACGAATGAGGACGTGATGAAGCAACATATTTTGGTGAGTGTCGATCACTTCCTCTAGTTGGAGGAACATCAGCGGGTCATAAACATGAGCGATGTCTGGCCTGGGAATGAAAATAATCTTCTCACAAGGGACTAAAGTCGGGTGAATGCACCACGCTGAGACAACAAAGCGGTGCATGTCGACCTTGGAGATTGTCTGTGGTGATGCCTTGAGGTTGGAATAGGCCGGAGGAAGAATATGCTGAGCTGTGGAGAGAAACCATGCGTGAGCCAGGATGCCACGGAGCTCCACCGTGACATGGTAGCATAGGTTCTCCGTTGAGGCAGAGAGCTGGCGGCACTACCTCTTGAAGATGAAAGTAAGATTTGCTCCCGGTTGAGGATGATCATTCAAGACTTGAACGAAATCATCATAGTAGGAGAAGGTGATTAAGAAATCTTTCAGATAGTATCGACAGATGATGACATTGGACTCTGGGACCTCAAAGTGAACATTGAGCCACCTTCTCACCTCATCAATGGTGACTAGCGGCCTATTGCTGCCTATCATCGCCACCAGAGTGAGATCCAGCACTTGCTCAGCCGCTATAATCTCATCTGATCGTCGAATGACGTAGAGCTCAACCTGTGGATGCCTCTCCAATGCCGTGCGGCAACAGTGGAAGATACCGTGGTAGTGATGGACTAGAGGGCAGTTCGTAAATGGATGGCGGGTAAGGCTCACCATCCATCAAGTAGTCAATGACTGGCGGAGTGCAGTTCGAGGCAGGTGAGGGAGGGGGTGTCTGCCATCGGCGCAGCTCCTGTAGCTGAGGGACAGCACCCTAGCGACGGGGGTCTATATTCTTGCGAGGAGGCCGCTTATCACCATGGAGCACCCGAGGACATGAGCACTCATGAGACTGATGGCCCGGCCTTTGACATCACGGACAGCAAGCGACGTCAGGGCAGAATCTTGCAATGTGGTCCTCCCTGTAGCAGTTGAAGCAGACCCCTAAAAGATCAGTAGGCACCATGCCTGGTTATTACTTCAGTTTTGGCTTTGTCTTCTTCTTTCGCTTGCAGGAAACAGTCTGCCAACCACCATCTTCCTCTCTTGGGGCCGCGCTATGACATTCCACCCTTAAACAAGGATGGTCAGTCCTAACCAGGATCATTACGGGGTGCCATTACTGAAGTAATAACACATAATACATCACGTACAAGAATTTAACATATGAGATACTTTGAAAGTTAAACTTTATGACAAATTAAGTTTTAAATTCGATTACATAGTTTGCGTAGAAGATAGAGAATAAAAATGATTCATGAAAGCGAAACACTCAACGATCAAGAACGTCACCTTGCCTTAGAGATGCCGACCTCAAGAATGACTCATACCGAGAGGGAGAGAGAGAACATACCTACATAACAACATCAAGGCAAAACCTGAGCATCTAAAGCTCAGCAAGACTTATCCATCAACGTGGCCATAAATAGCTGACTCCTAGCATGCAAGGCTTAAAGGGGGAGCTCTATCACTATGCCAAACCCGCGATAAGAGTTGATCCTTACTTTCAAATTTTACTATCTAGCCTACAAGTAACTAAGCTTTAACATATAACTAAGTTAATTATACTTTAAGCAAGGTAAACTTGAACTAAGCCAAACAAAAGTTGTCAAACAAGTAATTATAATAAAGCATAATAATGATTCTTTAATAAACAACATTTTATTAATTAACTACATGCTGATGGCCACAAACAAGCGGTTACTCATATTCGACAGTCGCGGCAATTTGAATCGATGTACACCCTGCAAAGGAAACCCGACCAACACGTCACACGCATCCCACGCTCAGTCCGCGTATGGTTCCAGACCATACGTATCTCATGCGGTCAACGTATAGCAACCTTTCACGAAGTCGTGAACAGCGATGGACAGAGCAACTGCTCCCGAAAAAAGGCTCCTGACACAATACACAGCACACCGGCTGACTGATCCACGGGTCCATATCCAGTTTCTCTTCCAAGACAACCATTGAAGCAGTGGGGGTAAAGTCACCCTTTATTGACGGCAGGCTACTAGGCTTACCAGGCCTATATCACCGGCATGCGATCGGTACGTTCAATACTTGCTCATGGGGGCCAACCCATCGGTCCTTAACCGACACAGACAGGGGCTACAATCACCTAAGGGCCCCGCCCAATCTCAGGTTATCCAATGTCAACATAGCCTCAGGTAAAAAGTGACAAGAAGCACCTATCGCCGAACCGTGACCTTTCGACCACTCGGCGTCTATCGAAACCTACATCTACTCCTAGCATTGACTAACATCTTCCAAATACTAGGAATGTCATAAAGGGTAATTCGGAAGGTAATCATAATACAACTATGGTTCCAATCAGCTCCTATCAACCTAATGCTCAATCATTCCTTAACATAAAGATATTAATTCAAAATAAAAGTCAAGGATTGTGGTGTGATACACCAGGGCTTGCCTTGATTACAACAATGTTAGTATCCTCACAACTTGATGCTTGTGGACCTCCGAACACTCCTTGGACTTGCTCCTCTTAAATCCTGGGTTCTGGCTCCACGTGATCTACCCGAATATGCATAAAGATGGCTAAGATTAAAATGTACAATGCATGAGGTGTAAAGTGTAATATGATGCATGATCAGTAGTATCATACTCATATTAACTCATAAAGCTATTTTACATGTTTTATTTCTAAGCTTTTCTACTTACTAACGAAGCAACTAGGCCTTAGAAAATTTGTAACAGGCATTCTATGATTCTAAACCAGTTCTATGATTTTATACAAGTTCTACATAGCCTGAGGAAGCATTGTACCAAAAATGAATATTTTCTTCAGCATATTTAATTTACTACAATTTATTTACTGCTGGACTAGAAATTAAATCACAATAATTAATTTGTGCAGGAAAAAAATATGAGAAATTTTGTATAAGCTACCGAGTATGATGTGTACATGTATGCAAAGTTTCAATGTATGAACATGTATGCATTTGTGTAAATATTTACCTCAAGTTTTGATTTCTTGGAATTTTATATAATGCAATAATTTACAAACAAGGAATTGGTCAAGCCTACTGCATATATCTGCTCAAGAGGATTCCAATGAAATTTGTTTGGTATTTTATGAATTTTCTACAAATTTACATGAATTTTGGAAGTTTGGATGATTTTCTAGGATTTAAATAAATGAAAACCAAAATGAAAAAAGTAAATGGTGTTGGGCTGCACTTTCAGGCCACGGCTGGAAACTGTTGGCCGGGCCCAAAAGCCATAACGACTCGGCCGGCCCATGTCGGTGGCTCGGTAACTGCCGGTGAGCCGGTGGCCGAGGCGGGGCAAGTCCGTCGGCTACGGAACCAATGGTCCAAAGGGGGCCTGCTGGACATGGTGATGGGGACGGGGACAACTCAGGGAGGCGAGGTGATGCACAGCGGCGAAACTCACCGGAAACAGGGGAGGCGGCGGCTCGGCCGATTTTGACCAGATTTCGGCGAACTCCGGGCTCAGGATCGGAAAATTGGTAATAGGGAATGGCAGGGGAGCGGCTTCTGGCGGTGAAGCAGAGGAAGAGCTCGATTCGTCATGCGGTGAAGGATTTGGATGGAAGCGGCGCCGGCGGCGGTGTGCTTCGATTCCGGCACGAGGAGCGGTTCCCCGACGATTGGCGCAGACAAGAGGTAGAGGGGGGGGGCGAAGGAGGGTTGCGCGCAGTTCGGTTGAGCAGGAAAGGGGGCATGGGAACTTGATGGAATTTGACATGTGGGATCCTAATTACACCTAATTGTTATTTGAACTTGAATTCACGAAGTTTGAGGTTCACAAGAGAAATTTGTTGAATTAACCTCAAGATTGATTTTGAATTTATTTAAATTTATGGATTCCTTTACTTAAGGATGGATTATCCACTTGATTTAATTCTGGATTAAGATTTAATGAAGGAAATTAGGGAGTCCATAACACGGGATGTTACACGCGCCCTGAGAAGACACGACTTCACATCGGACCCTGAACGTAGGCCTACGGTAGGCGTCCCGCGCTGCAACCATAAAGTCCGACCGAGGCCACGGCGCATCGACCTGCAAAGGAGGGATCTCCGCCATTGGAGCCTTCCCTTTGCCACGCTTGGGAGGAGGGCCATCACCATTGTTAGACAATGAGGAGGATGGGCTGAGATGGAGCCAGTCCGCGAGAGGCTCGTCGACCTGTGAAGAACTAGCGCCCGCCAATACAAAGAGAGCAGCGAAGGGGTTTAGGGTGGGTGCCGATGCTGGGGTGGCAGTCGGTGTTTGCTTGCGTGAGACAGGGATGGCGGGGTCACCATCGAGCGCGGCCCCGCCAGGAGGAGACGGGGGAGAGGAGGAAGGAGCCATCTTCAGAGCCAATGTATGGGATTCTATTAACTTTTTTTGAGGGGATGGGATTCTATTAACTTTGGATGGATGGAAACGTTTATCGGTGGTGCAGTTCCAGTTTTTACTTTACAGCAACAACAATGGTGGCTTGAAACATGCACAAATACTAATTGTTACTGTGCACTCCAACTAATACGAATTTTGTGGCCAAAGAAAAAAATAGCCATGACCGTATTGACTCTTATAATCACAGGTGCTGCAGTCAACACGGTACAGGATTAAAGTGACAGGATATTCTATGTACAGATTTGAACGCGGAATGTAGAGACCAGACGGTAACGTGCTTGCGAGTCGGTCACGCACATGTCGAACGTGGCTGGCTCTGCTTCAGTACTTCAGCTCAACAAGTCATACCAGCAGCAGTTATTTTCCCAGACACCGCGCCCTGCGATTGCCGTAACCACCGCAAGGCTTGTGTTCCACCCAATCCTCTACGCCGCCTGCGCTGAGCTCCGTGCAACGGACTGTAACTCGCATGTTTGCCAAGCTTGCGAACCGTAGGACCCACCAAGCAGCACCTCCTCGACGCGCTGCTGAATTCCACGCACCTCAGAAACTCGGCCGACCCACTGGCCAGCCTCTCGAACCTCTGAACGGCGGCGCAGGCTTGGGAGACCTCGTCGTTGCCGCGGGTACGCACGAGGAGGGCTCGGATGAACGACACGACGGCGTGCGCGACGCGTCTGCGGAACGGCGCCCGCGCCAGCCTCTCCCTGGCCGCCTCGTCCTCCAGCGCACGCAGCTTCCACCGGTGCAGCGCGGCGTCGCAGTCGTCGGCGGTGCGCCGCAGCTTCCGGCGCCAGCGGAGCAGGGACACGTCCGTGGTCTGCCACCGGCCGGAGACGTCGAACGCGGCCTCCATCTTGATGTGCGCCATCTCCAGCCTCTCGATGCCTTCCCATGTCGTCAGCCTCTCCTTGTGCTTGCTGATGATGAAGGAGGTGGTCCGGTTGACCACCTCGCCGACGACCACAGATCCGACAATCTTGGCCATCTTCGCCGTCTATGGAGGATTGGAGGAGCGACGGTTGGGAGACAGTCGAATGTGTAATGGAGAAAGGTGCCTGAGAGAATTTCGAAGCGACGAGGACACGGAAAAGATGCGCTTGCTCCAAACGTGGCATGCCGGTCATTGGTCAGAGAAACTACACGTAAACACCATGGAGTTGACCTTTCAAAAGCTAAATGGAACCGGAAGAAAAATGTAAAAGAACAAAAAAAATGTATTAGCAGAGTTGCAATTGCATCCAGTGGCAAAGGTAGAGAGAGAGAGTTGCAATGATAAGACAAGTGAGATATTTCAGAATCTGCCATCCAATTCAAATAATATATTTTAAAGTGTGATAAGCTTAGAAGCACGACCAGAAAGGTCATATTAGAGACCCCACTCATAAGAAGGGTAAGAATCGTCATCATCATCCTCATGATGATAGCTCTTCTCAGTCTTGTACTTCTGAAGCTGATTCTGAAGGTGGATCTACTCAATTCCGCACTGTTGCTACATCGGGAATGGAATTGGTACGTTTTCGTTGTGGAGATGCCCATCGTCGTTCTTATTATCGTTAGAGTGGTTAGTGTTCTACGTGTGGTAAGGACTACAAGGATGTGGTGTGCAGAAAGAACCTAAATAGTAAATTGATTTAGGAGCCAATGGTGAGCTCATCTTTTGGACAGCGTGATAATGCACACATGATGACCGATGCTCCATCTGAGATACAATACACTACTCTTCCAGTGCAGCAGTACTTGCCTGCTCTACCCACGCAGCAGTACTTGTCTGCACCTCCCTCACAGTAGATCTTACCCCTTCCTGCAGTGGCTTCAACACCTGGTTCTTCACACGCATCTGCTCCTGGTGGTGCATATTGTCTCTGTGGAGGACATATTCCATCTGCTACTTTGACTCCTTCATTGACTGGGTATTCTAGGCCTTCCTAATCGACTGGTATTCCTGGGGCATGTGCTTTGCCGTCAGCTAGTACTGCTTCCCACGGAGATGTTGTGATAGGTACCATATCTATTGATGCATTTGATGCATTTATACTATTTGATTCTGTCGCTAGCTTCTTGTTTCTCTCGAAGGCTTTTGTGGACCATATGGGTATCTCTATTCAGCAGATTGGGTAGTCTATTATAGTTAATTCTGCTAAAGGGCCTATTTCTAATAACTATGTATGTCATGGTTGTGTGGTTCACCTAGCAGATGAGGATTTTGTGGCTAATCTAGTGGTTATTCCATTGGATGTATTTGATGCTATTCTAGGGATGGATTGACTTTCTCAATATGAAGCTATCATCTTGTGTTTCATGAAGACAATATCTTTACATGCACCTTTTGGCAGGGACATGATTTTTGTAGGGAGTGCTATGAAGTACTCTCTTGACTTGTTATACCATCTATTTCCTAACCATTGGATGAGGAAATCTGGAATTCTATTTTCTATGGTGTAAGATGGTGATGTTGTGTTGCGCGTAGAGGACATTCGAGTGGTTTGCAACTACCCTGATGTCTTTCCGCTTGAGCTTCCAGGTATTCCTCCTACTTAGAATGTAGTTTTTGAAATCAAGTTGGTTCCTGGAACACAACCTATCTATAAGTGTC
>VSTD030001242.1:0-13515 GCA_008808055.3 Sporobolus alterniflorus
TGAAGTATCCAACGCCATATCTCCTGTTTAAAATAACCCTACCACAATTGTAGCCCACTACTCAAGGGAACGAACAAGTGGAAGCTGTCATTTTGCTGAGTCCTGGCTGATGATCTGCCAAGATAAGTCCACGACCTATCCACAGCTTGCGCTCGCGATCCAGTCTCATCGTGCCAGGGAGCGGACACCCGCAGCACTACCACCGTTCCACTTTCTCCCTCCCCGCAAGAGCGAGACGAAGGGGAAAACAGAGGTCACACTTCCCCTGGCGTCGCCGCAGCGTCTCGAGATGTCGCCGCCTCTCCGCCTCCTCCTCCTACACGCCCTTCTCCTCCTCGTCCCCGCGGCTACCGCCGGAGTCCCCGACCACTACGCCGCGCCGCGCGGCCGCCTCGGCGCCGGCGCAGGGGACAGTTACGAGTCCGCGCAGGAGTACCTCGATCCCACCTACCCGCTCCCGCGGCCGGCGCCGGCGGCGCCCTCCTGCGTCGTGCCGGTGCTCGACTACTCCTTCGGCTATACCTACGGCGCGCCGCCTGCCAACGCCTCGTACGAGCCGCCGCCCGACTGCCCCGCGCCCTGGTCGCTCGTCGTGCTCGCCTTCTCCGCCGAGGTCGCGGGGGACCAGTACGACCGCGTCGCCGCCGTCTGGCTCGACGGGGTCGAGCTCCTCCGCACCACCACCGCCGAGCCCACCCCCGAGGGCGTGCGCTGGACCGTCCTCAAGGACGTGACCCGGTACTCCGCGCTGCTCCGGTCCCCGCCCGGCGGCGTGCTCCACGCCATGCTCGAGAACCTGGTCAACGACGAGTTCACCGGCGTGTACAACGTCACCGTCTCCTTCGAGTTCCACGGCACCCCGCCCTACCTCCCTGACGCGGGATCATCGTCGTCCTCCGTCGGCCCCGCGGACTCTGCTCCGGCGACCCCGACGCTGCCGAAGTCGTACTTCGAGCCGGCGGACCTGATCCTGCCGGTCTCAGCGGCCGCTGGCGAGAGCAGCGGCTTCTGGTTCCGGCTCCAGAACTCGTCGCACGCGGGGTCCAAGCAGGTGACCATTCCGTCGAGCACCTACCGCGCGGTTCTGGAGGTGTTCGTGTCCCCGCACTCCAACGACGAGTTCTGGTACTCCAACCCGCCGGACCTCTACATCCGCGAGAACAACCTGACGACGGGGCGGGGCAACGCGGCGTACCGCGAGGTCGTCGCGAGCGTGGACCGGCGCTTCGCCGGCTCGTTCGTCCCGTTCCCAGTGATCTACACGGGCGGGATCAACCCGCTCTTCTGGCAGCCCGTGGCGGCGCTGGGCGCGTTCGACCTGCCCTCCTACGACATTGAGCTGACCCCGTTCCTGGGCCTCCTGGTCGACGGCCGGGCCCACGAGATCGCGCTCAGCGTGGTGGACGGCATCGCCGAGTGGCTGGTCGACGCGAACCTGCACCTGTGGCTGGACTCGTCCAACGTGTCCGCCGCGCTGGCGCGGTATAGGACTCCGCGGCTGTCCATCAAGCGCCGGTACGTGACGCGGATGCTGGACGGCAGCTTCAGCATCCGCGCGAAGCGCAAGTCGTCGTTCAGCGGGTGGGTGAAGTCGTCGTTCGGCAACTTAACGACGGAGGTGGAGACAGAGCTGGAGACGACGAGCCTGGTGGAGTTCGCCAACCAGGGCCGGAACAAGACCGTCCGGCTGCAGGCGGAGCGGGAGACGGAGGTCTCCATCCTGTCGGCAGAGACGCGGAAGGAGGTGGGCAAGGTGGAGATGGATACCAAGTTCCCGCTGCTGCTGGTGACCACGACCGAGGACTGCGAGAACGGTACCTCCGTGATGCGGGCGAACCTGACGCACTCGCTCAGCGTCGAGACGGAGGCCGAGGCGCACGGGCTGTTCGAGCGCGAGTCGGAGCTGACCGACGAGCAGACGGCCTCGGGGTGGATGCTCGTCAGGGACCACGACGTGCTCAACGGGTCCGCCACCACGACCAGCTCATACCGGTACAGCGACGACGCCCGGCGGTTCGAGCGCGCCATCGCCGCACAGGACGGCGTCGTGCTCAGCGATAACGTGACCGAGAGCTACCACGCTGCCGCCGGAGCCGTCGCCTTGGAGGACGCTCACGGTTGCTGCAGCGGAAGGAGGTGCCACGGAATCGCGACGGGCAAGTGCTCGGACGTCGCTGCGATGTAGAAGTTCCCGGAGCTGAGCATTGGATTGTTGTTCGGATCGCTTGCAATGGCCAGTGGGAGCTTGATTCCGCGGTAAATCGAGAGCTTTTAGAATTTTGTGTGCTCGTGTATCTGTGCACGCCTCGTGCTTTACGATCTTCCTGTAATTGTGGCTCCTGTTGTTTGTATTTCTAAATAAAAAAACTTGGAAATTCTAGATGAAGTAATGGTAAATTTTGTGAGTTTGAAATTGGGGTCGATATGTTACATAAATGAACTCTCGAGCAAGCCTGGGGAGAACTGCGGAGTGCGAACCCTGTTCCGAGCCAGCAGAGCAGCAATCTGCAATTTGCCGACTTCCCCTGTACCCGCCAACTTGAAAATCGCCACTCTGCAGCGAACCTGAAATTGCATCAAATCTAACCCCAAATTTTGTTGCGGCTCCATCGCAACACCTGCGACCGCTTTCCCGGCTCTCCCACGTCCCACGCATTATCCGCTACCCTCCCATAGTTTCCATAAATTGCCGCGGCTTCTCGTCTCGGGGCGTCGTCTGCTACCAAAGCCCTCCGCCTTCCGCAGCAAAACCCTTCCCATCGATTTATCTACTCCACGAAATCTAGTTGCGCCGGCAGCGCGTGCCGATCGCGTCTTCCTCGTCCCAGGTTAGTCAGGCTTAACCCCGATTTCTGCTCGCCTTTCCGCGATCGCCGGCCGGCCTTTCGTGTACTCTCATGTGATCGTGTCGCGTCGCCGCGCGATTCCGTGTGTGCTTTTGCAGGGTTGCGGGAACGATGGACGGGGCTCCGATGCTGGACAGCCTCATCGAGGTGTTCCCCCAGGTGAGTAGTGAGTGCTGCCATGGCGAGGAAATCGAATCCACCTGATGTGTAGATACGAAAATTTGACGGATCTGCTAGGGGAAATTTTAACTGCTTGATTGATCTAGTCTGGAAACTTTGATGTTGTTGAGTTGAGTATGGTGTGTGACAGTGCCGAATTTCGTATGGCTTGATGTTGTCGGTCTTGAAGAAACTTTGGGAACCAAGCCGCGGGATATCAGTAGGATAGATCACGTTTGGCGGTTTGTTATGTTTTTGGACATCTTCTCTACCTGAAATTTATAACATTGATGGGATAATCTACTGTTAGAAACTAGATAAAGAAGGAGGCTAGTTGCTTGCTGAATTTCTAGTTTTAAAGTGCCGGTTGCTACTTTCTCTCTTTATTTACAATGGGGTACATGCCTTTTTATAGGACTTTTAAGATGGTGCTACAGTGACCACCACAGTAACCGATCTGCTACATGACCCATATTACAGCAACATGTCAAGTTATATTTACAGCGGGTGACCTTACTTGCCTGCTAAGGAAACTTAATAGCTAAGGAAGCTATGACAGCTAGGGCCCACACAAGCATACAAGTTTATCCATCAGTTCTCCCTCTAAGCCTTGTGTGTGCTGTCGTATTGTGGACCAGACCAATTTGAGCTCTCAGCTCATGAAATTTTACTCGCCCAAGTGACTTTGTGAGAATGTCAGCGAGTTGGTCATCGGTGCTGATGTGACTGGCCTTCACGCTCCCTTCTTCTAGACAGCTCCGGATGAAGTGGTACTTGATCCGGATGTGCTTGCTTTTCTCGTGGAAGACGGGGTTCTTGGCTAATGCCAAGGTAGACTTGCTGTCCACCTTGAGCTCAACTGTCTCAGTCTTTCGACCCAGTAACCCACCCAGTAGGCGAGCCAGCCAAAGTGCTTGAGTTGCGGCGGAGGTGGCAGCAATGTACTCAACTTCACAGCTTGAAAGTGCCACCACCCACTGCTTGAGAGACTGCCAGCTGACAGGACAGTTGCCGAGGAAGAACAGAATGCCACTTGTGCTCTTGCTCGTGTCGATGTCGCTGGCGAGGTCGCTGGCGCAGTAGCCGATGAGGTGTGATGCACTAGAACGCCGCTCGTACCGCAAGCCGTAGTCCAGCGTGCCCGCGACGTAGCACAGAATCCGCTTGATAGCCTGCTGGTGCTCCACCGTCGACCGCTCCATGAACCGGCTCACATACTCGATAGCGAACGCCAAGTTCGGTCAGGTATGAACCAGGTAGCGCAGGCTACCGACAAGACGTCGGTACTGCGTTGCATCAACCTCCTCTGACTCACTATAGCAGCTTAGCTTTAGCCATTCCTCCATCAGAGTGTGGGCAGGGTTGCAGTCACCCATGCCTCCCAGCTCGACGATGTGCTTGGCATAGTGAGCTTGACGGAGAGTGATGCCGCCACTGTAGAAGCAGAGAAGACCGAGGTCGTTCATCTGAAAGGTGGCCTTCATCTGAGCCTTGAAGGCCTCCACCTCCGCTTCTTCCGTACCGATGATGACGAGGTCATCGACGTAGATGCCCACCAACAGAATAGAGTGTCCTCGGCCTCACCGGTACACAGTCGCCTCGTGCACGCTATGTTGGAAGCCCATCTCCTTGAGTGTGCTGTCCAGCTTGGTGTTCCAAGCTTGCGGTGCTTGCCGCAGCCCGTACAAGGCCTTTCGGAGTCGAAGCATCTTGCCCGGAAACGGTGAAGCCAGTAGGTTGCCGGACATACACCTTTTCCTTCAAGTCACCATTGAGGAACGTTGACTTGACATCCATGTGGTGGACATGCCACCCCTCCTGGACAGTGAGCGCAAGAAGGATGCGGATGGACTCGATGTGAGCCACAGGCGTGAACGCGTCATCGTAGTCGATCCCTTCTTGCTGGCTGAAACCACGCGCGACGAGCCTCGCCTTGTGCTTGACCACCTCCCCTGCCTCATTCTTCTTGAGCTTGAACACCGACTTCATGGTGATTAGGCGGTGGCCGGCTGTCAAGTCAACGAGCTCCCATGTATGGTTGTGCTCGATGGAGTCCATCTCCTGCTGCATCGCGACGTGCCAGGCCGCGTCACCCTCGGCTTCGGCGAGGGAGCAGGGTTCCCCGGTGTGCGTCAGGTGGAGCTCGGCGTCGATGTTGTGCTGCACACTTCATGGCATCACCGCTTGGTCGCCAAGGATGTCATCGACGGTGCGGTAGCGCAGCGGGGTGTCGTCGTGCGCGGCGTTGATGCGGTCCTCGTCACCCTCCAAGGGTGAGGCGAAGATGGGTGCGTGCAAGCCACCGTGTTCCGGAGAAGTTGTCGGTGCAGCGGGCGGAGTGGAATCGGGCACCGGTGAAGGTGTCCTGGGAGCAGGGGCGGGTGAACCAGATGCTGATGGAGAGTCACCTGCTACCTCGAATCCTTTGAGCTCAACATAGTCGACGGTGAACTCGCTTGACGAAGCCGTCATGCTGCCATTGGTCTCCTTGGACCAATCCCAGCCACAGCCTTTGTCGAAGATGACATCCCACACCGTGTGCACACGCCGAGTCACCGAGTCGAGGATGCGGTACGCCTTGACGCCTTCAGCGTAGCCGATGAACACACCCGGTGTGCTCCTGTCGCTTAGCTTGCTGACGGCGTTCATCTACTTGATGTACGCAAGACAGCCGAACGTGCGGAGGTGCCCGACCGCTGGTGTGCGCCCGTGCCAGGCCTTGTACGAAGTCTTCCCCTGCAGGCTCTTGGTCGGCGATCGGTTGAGCAGGTGCACCGCGGTCATCACCGCTTCTCCCAGAACTCCGCTGGCATGCCCCTTTGCTTGAGCAGGGCGTGGGCGGTTGCCACCACAGTCTGGTTCCAGCGCTCAACCACGCCGTTCTGCTGCGGCGAGTACGGCGCGGTGTAGTGGCGCTGGATCCCCTCATCTGCGCAGTAGTCGGCGAACTCCACGGCGGTGAACTCGCCACCGTTGTCGGTGCGCAACACCTGGAGTTTGAGGCCGCTCTCCTTCTCCGCCATAGCTTGTACATGCTTGATGGCATCCGCGGCTGCCGCCTTCGTCGCAAGAAGGACGACCCACATGAACCGTGATGCATCGTCCCCCAGCAGCAGGAAGTAGTGCCGGCCTCCCGGTGTTGCTGGCATGACGGGGCCGCAAAGGTCACCGTGGACGAGCTCGAGCTGCTTCTGCGCACGATACACAACCTGACGGGGAAAGGGCCACCGCTTGAGCTTGGTCACCATGCAGGTGTCGCACAATTGTTCGATGTGGTCGATCTACGGCATCCCGCGCACCATCCGCTCACGCCCGAGCTTTCGGAGCTCCTCGAAGTGGAGATGCCTGAATCGTTCGTGCGATCGCTAGGCCTCATCGTCTCAACGAGTGGCGAGGCAGAGGGGTCGGGCCACCTCCATGTGAAGCATGTACAACCAGTTGCACCCGCAGTTGACCTTGGCGAGAAGACAACTACGGTGGTCCCAGATCCGGAGCACCCCTCGGTCAATCTCCACCCTCGTCGAGCTGGCTGAGGCTGATGATGGAGTTCCGGAGGGCCGGGATGTAGTAGACCCCATGGAGCAGCTTGTGCTCGCCAGTCTTGGCCATGAACACGACGGACCTGACGCCGCAGATCTCCACCGCAGACTCATCGTCGAACTTGATGGAGCCCTGGATGCTGCGGTCCAGGTCGGCAAAGTGCCCGGCGCGTCCTGCCATGTGGTGCGTGGCATCGCTGTCGCGGTACCATCCCTTGAGCTTGTCGTCGTCAGAGCTATCGCCGAGGATGGCTCGCGCACGCAGCTCGTCGATGTGGAGCAGGGCCGAAGAGGTGAGCGGCGGCGTGGAGTGGGAGTGAGGGGAAGCTCGAGCTTCACCGTTGCTCTCTTCTCTTCCGGGCCATAGCACTGGGCTGGCGTGGGCTAGGAACAGTGCGAGCTCCCCATCCTCCTCAGCTTGGGCCATGTGGGTCGCTCCCCCACGCCTGGGCTGTCTGCAGTCCCTGGCCCAGTGGCCGTGACTGCCGCAGTTGTGGCAGACGTCATCACGGGTCGCCTTGCGTTCCCCGCTGCCACCAGCTCCTGCTTTTCCACCTCCACCATCGCCGGCTCTGCCATCGGCGCCGCCGTTAGACTTGTCCTGCCTGCGTGGTTGTCAACGACAGTCATTGGATGAAGACGAGCCCTCCTCCTGTTTCTTCTCCTTCTAGCGAGCGAGCCACTGCTCCTTGGTGAAGAGAAGCTTACCATTGCTGGTGACAGAGTTGGTGGGCGGTGCTTCGTCGCGGTCATCCACTGCCTTGAGCCTACCGATCACCTCCTCGATGGACAGGGCCGAGAAGTCTAGGAGAGTCTCCATCGACAAGGCGATCTGAGTGTACTTCTTGGGGACGACGCAGTCGCCTTTCGAACGCGGTCGATGCCGACATGTGAGGCAGCGATGGAGTCCCAGGCGTCCTTGGCGGTCAGCTTGTCCTTCAGAGACGACACCATCTCCGGCGGTACAGAGGCAAGGAGAGTGTCCAGCGCCAGCCGGTCCTCATAGAACTCGGTGTCGCCGAACCCGACAACATCCCAGAGCTATTGTCCCTGCAACTTCACCTTCATGAGCAGACTCCAATCATTGTAGTTTGTATTGATGAGCATCGGCCACGGCGTGCTCCCATCGGACTCCTTGATGATGCGCTGGACGTCCGGTGGCGGTGAGCCACGATGGTGATGACGGCCACGGCGTAGCACCGGCGATGGTGAGACGTGGCGGTGCCAGTGAGGGCTTCGCGGTCGTGCGCGCTCCCGGTCGTCGACGTCCTCATTGCGCAGAGCCGTGACAGCCGCTGCTGCAGCCTCGGTCGCGGTGACCGCCGCTCTAGCCCTCTCGGCTGCCTCCTGTGCCGCCACCTCTGCTGCAACGATGCGCGCCTCACGCGCCTCGGCGTCGGCTGCTGCTGCTGTAGTGGCAGCTCTCCGGTGGGTCGACGAGGTAGGCATCTCCCAGCAATGAACACGGGCTCTGAATACCAACCGTTAGAAACTAGACAACGAAGGAAGCTAGTTGCTTGCTGAATTTTTGGTTTTAAAGTGTTGGTTGCTACTTTCTCTCTTTATTTGCAATGGGGTACATGTCCTTTTATGGGACTTTTAAGGTGGTGCTACAGTGACCACCACAGTAACCGACCTACTACAGGACCCATATTACAGCAACCTATCAAGTTGCAATCCTCCACTAGCTAGAGCATTTATAGCAGGTGACCTTACTTGCCTACTAAGGAAACTTAATAGCTAAGGAAGCTATGACAGCTAGGGCCCACACAAGCATACAAGCTTATCCATCATCTACAGCTAATATCTATGTGCCTTTATCAAACCGACGTGGAGATATACACTAGTAGTTCTTCAATTTGGATAGAGTTAGATACTCCGATATATTTGCTACAGTGATTTGCAGGAAATCAGACTTCTAGTACTGGCTTTGGCATAAGAATTTTTTTGAAACCCATTAATGATCATACTAAACTACTCATGCTCTTTGAAAGTAATAAGAGATTAGTTAATATAAAGCATGCAACTCTTCATGTGGCCATTAATTGTTTTTGTGTACCTTTGTTTCTCTAATTTGTTTTATCATGTTTTGAACAAATTTTCTTTTGGTAGAATGTAGAGTAACACTGAGTTCAGTTCTGAGACTTGGTACCGACTCCCTTTGACTGAGCTCTGTTTCAAACTATTAGTTCTATATGTTGTTACGAACTCTAGCTAGACTTGTCAGATATAGATACCTTGTCAATTCTAATTTGATTCCTACACAGGTTAACGTATTGACACTGACAGAAGCTTCGATTAACTTCAATGGTGACATTGAGGCCTCTGCCTATTATGTTATCCAAAATGTGCTCCCCAATATGGTCCCACAACCCAGCCATCCAAACACAAATGGTAAATTTGGATCCTATTCATTCGAGCATTGTCTCTCCCTCAATGAAAATACAGACTACTTCATATATCTTATTATGCAGATATGATCGAAACACATAAATAATATCCTTTATTGCTGTAACACAACTGTCACTGTTAAATTCATTAACCTCCTTGTTGGTACATACCTGGTCTGTACCAGACCCGTACATTAATAAACTGCTGAAACGTTTTCATGTGTTTCTTCCAATGTGCTTACCCATGCATTTAAGGGTTACGCTATGTGTTTTTGGCACCTGGGAAATTTACACACTCTGACTAGTGGCCTTTTGAAGGGGAGCCCTAACGCAGCAGTAAAGTTGTTGCCTTGTGACCATGAGGTCATGGGTTCAAGTCCTGTAAATAGCCTCTTGCAGAAATGAAGGGTACATAAGACCCAAAGTGGTCGGCCCCTTCTCCGGACGCTGCACAAGCGGGAGCTTCGTGTACCGGGCTGCCCCTTTTTATTTGCTAGTAGCCTTTGTCGCTCCTTAGCCACAGCAAGAGTTCCCTGTGCTGCCATTACAGAATACTGGCATATTTCTAGAGCTGTTCTAAATCCCGTAAAAGCATCTCCTTTTGTTAATATCTGATGGACTTTTTTTTGCAAAATTTTGTTGCAGGACTTCATCAGCAGGTATCAGAGGATGACACAAGTAATCACTTAGGGATTGATCCAGTCGATGACATTTCAAATTCAAATACGATTCAAACTTATCTGAATAATGAAATCGTAGTAAAACAATTAAAGCAATCATCAACTGATTTAGGCCCTGAAGTGTCAACATCTGGCGAAGATCACATATCTGAAGGATTCTGTTCTGACTCTCTGCTCGCTGATTCTCAGCTGCAACACTCTTCTGAAGCAAACGTTGAAATTTCAGCATCTGAAGGTGATATGTCACTGTCACTGCATAATAATGGTTCACCTGATATGATCATGGGATCAAACTATTCTGTTAACATTCTTGAGTCACTTGATGGTTTTATTGCTGATGAACAGCACAAAAAGGTATGTTATTTTTTGTTTAACTCAGACCACATTACTAACTGTGTAGGAGTAGCACCAAGCAAAAATAATATTTGATCGATTTGTGTAGTATGGTACATCTAATTGCCACTTTTGGGTACTTTATTTCGTGCTTATGTTCAAAACAATTTAAGCATTTTGACACAATGTAAGCACCAAAATCCACATGCAGTTGACCTATATGATCTACAGGCCGCGTTAGCAATTATCCTGTACTTTCTTTTGTAATTTAGTACTTGAGAAAGCACAACCTTACAACCGATTTATCTTTATGTATGACACAGGTTACTTTACTGTCGAATGCTGCTGCAATAAGTGAAATGCTACAGGAGGTAGAGCTCAATGAAGGAAAAACAAAACATGCTATATTAGCAGTAGGCCAAGCTGGCAATGATATGCTTCGAAAGGCGGATGAGCTAAAAGAGATTACAGCTCTTGTTATGGATGATAACGATAAGGTTGTAGATATAAAAATATCTATTAATGTTGGGGACATAATTTTCACACACTTGTGGTTTTTGCTGATCCTTTGAAACAATATTTTTTTTTACTTTTTGGTAATATGCAGGTGTCCGGGGAGATTTTTTCTGAAAATTCTATTCTAGCAACTGAGGCACTAAAGCTTCAAACTCGGTTGTTCAACATTTCTGAAGAGACGAGGAATTTTGAGTTGACCATTGAGGAGGTAAACTTGCAGTGTTCTTGTGCTTTCCAGTAACAAAGAGTAAATTTCACAAGGGCGGAGCTCATAATTATTATTTGCAACCATACGAAACTACATTTTTTGTTTCCAAAACCTATATCTATTTTACCGGGTGCCCCACCACCACATAAAGGTTCTATGTTACTAGGGGCACATATAGTTGTAGTTCCGTGAAACTGGTCTCAAGACTACAGTTCTTTTATAGTCAGCAGCAAATAGTTGATTGTGCAATTTAGAACATATTAAATTTTATATTTCAAAATAAGGTGATACATTTTGTAATTGTTTTTGAAACACCGTGTAAGGGACTTCATCATGCGGCTTCTCTGCATTTATCAATGCTGAAAATGAGGGGCATGGTACCACAGCTGATTTCAGTTTGTTACACATTTGGAAATTGCATTGCCTTTTCGTTTTCACATTGTTTCGTAGAAGTTACAAAGTCATATATCCAAGTCTAATAATTCGTATTGGCAAATCTTTGGAACATTACAAATTTATATAACTGTTATGATTGCTGAGACGTTCAATAACTAGTTTTTAATTTAAAATGCATATGTATGAAGATGCACAGCACACTGCAAAGAAGACTTGCTGCTTGTGAAGAGGACAGAGCAGCTGCTGAGAAGGCAAAACTTGAAAGAGAAGCATCGGCACAGAAAATTTTAACGGAACAGCAACTTTCACTTGAAGCGGCAACTAAAAGGTTCAGTTGGTTGGAACAGCAAGCACAGGTGAATGCAAAGGTAACAAAACGTGCTTATATTGAAACACCATCATACACTTTCATCAGAAGCGCAGTATATTGCTTAAGTCATTATACTTAATAATGTGGGTAACATTCGTACTATTGGTACAGCTGAAAGAGTCACTTGTGGGTCGAGGCCATGCTGTTGATGCACTGCAGTAAGTGTTCTTTTTTTTTGCGGGAAGTAAGTGTTCTAATATTTGCTATGCATTGGAATGTTTACGTTCATATGCACATACTTTTAAAACTCACTAAGTTCCTGTTGAAAGTTAATATATTATCTTGTTTCACTTATCTCAGGGGGGAAATGCTTGGAATCTTTGACAGCATAACAGAGCTCAAGCGAAAAGTAGAAATGAAATTTCCAATTGACGAACCAAGCTTGCCTAGCTCGGCTATTTTTTACCAATGTGACGAACCGCTGCAACAAGTTCCATCGAGCTTATCTAGCTCACCTGTTGATGTACCGGTGCAGCCAGTTTCGTCGGACAGCTTCTTGAAATCTGCCAGTTCCAAGAGCAGTTCCATGGAATCGTTAGCATCCAAGAGCAGTTGGTCATCTTTTGCAGAGTCAAGTTCGAAGGAGGATGAGAAGATCGATGCAGAACTTTCTGAAGATTATTTTTCTTTGGACGATAGCTGGGATGTAGTTAGCAATGAAGATGAAGCCTCGTCTCCGAAACGCTGCACGACGCCTGTGCAGCTGTAGATTTACGAACCTCTACCAACTGTTCGTTAGTCTCTTCAGAAGAGTAACTAGCCAGTCTCGCCATTGATAGCGGTTGTACTGAATACTTGTTCGAGACGTGTTTCCAAACTGCCTTTTTTTCTCCTTTCATAGTAATTCGCAAATTAATCTTTGTGTGTTGCCTGTGATGCTATGAGGTCATTGTTGTTGGCCCTCGTCCTTCATAATTTGTTGGACTTCGTGCGAGCGTAGATATTTGCTCAAATACTTGAGACAACCTTTTGGATTATGCACCCTTTGGTTGTCATTTACTCTAATACACAAGAACTTGTATGCTACCAATTTGTAAGATTTTTTCTTCTTGATAAAAAGACACATTGCTGTTTTTATGTACAAAAAAAGGACCAGTACCTCGAGGATAACAATAACGAGTTTCCTTGCCATTGTCAATCGAAATTGGAAATCCTCGTGGTTTCAGTCGATGAAGCAGAGCGAGCAGCAACAATGGCGAACTTTAGAGGTTGCTACCTGACTTAGAAAGGGTTCGAGGATGATTGACGGTGTTGGGAGAGACGGCGGAGGTGGTGCTGCCTCGCAACAGCTGAATATGACGGTTGGGGCAGAGGAGCTCGATGATGAGCAGTTAACTCCACGGTGGAAGCGGCTGTGGACCCGACGATATGGGAGGTTGAAGACAGAAATGACGACCGTTGATCACTGACGGTCACCGTACGTCGACGGAGACTGATGTTCTGATTTCAGGCGATTGAAAATTAGTAGCTCCCTAATAATAAGAAAAGCTCATGTTAAATCTAATATATACTTGCGGTAAACAAAACGTGAAATATCTCATCGCAATAAAATATTAATGACTTTAAATTTCTGTGCGTTTGGTCATGTTAGACTGATACACTATTATTTATGAAAATGCTTTACCGCGACCAGCCGGTGGCGGCCCGACCCACAACCACGAACGGCCGCACGACCGGTGACGGCCCTACCCACAACCATGAACTGATAGCAACATGAGTCCGATCAGAGCTGTCCAAAGAAACTTGTCAGGAATCCCGGAGGGGCGCCAGCAGCCACGACAGGCAAAGTCGCGACATCCTCCTGCTGATCAACCTCGCGTCCCCACTGCGGATCCACACGCACCCTGCTTTCTGTTGCACCCACATTGCTGTCAGACTTCTCGTTAGGGATGACAACGAATCGGGTAGAGTAATTAACCGTCCGTCAGTAAAGAGGCTGTGGGTAAAAATTTGTATCCGTACCCGTATCCACGGGTAGAAATTCATACCCGTACCCATCGAGTTTCGGACGAATATCGGGTACCGTCAGGTTTGTCATTCCACATATAAAAACCACATCAAAATAATTAGTTTAATGG
>VSTD030001243.1:0-13514 GCA_008808055.3 Sporobolus alterniflorus
CGAATTTGATCAACACTTAGAGTCTCATAAACATGTGATTAGCATAATCATGGGGTTTAGAGACACGGGGTGTTACAAAGGGCAACCGACAAAGGACCGCTACAGACCTCCCCATTGTAGGGACAGCATCCTCACCAGCCTAGGTTCCAACCCGTGTCTAGTCGGGCCATCCAAGTAGACGCCCCGAGCCCCCGGTGCGCTGTCAGGCTCGCTGAGGGTACGAGGGCGCACATTCTGAGCACCGCGCGCGTAACCCACATTGCGGTGGGTGCAACAATTGAGAGGGGCATAGCCTCAGCCCCGAGGGGCCAGGCCCCAAGGCATTCGGGAACAATGTGCGTGACACATGTTTCCCAAAGTTCTTTCGGGCGTCGAATAACATCGTCAAGTACGACGGTAAAACCAACCACAATGTTTGGCTGGAGTACTATCGCCTTGCGTGCATTGTGGGCGGGGTGGATGATGACCTCTTCATCATCTAGTTCCTCCCTCATTTACCTAGCTAACATGGCTAGGGCCTGGCTTGATCACTTGCCCAGAGATATGATCGATAGCTAGGAAGATCTCAAGGAGATCTTCACCGGCAACTTCCAGGGCACTTACGTATGGCTGGGCAACCCCTGGGATCTGAAGGGTTGCCAGCATAAGCAATGTGAGTCCCTTCAGGATTACATTCAGCGGTCCTCCCGGAAATGCCACAAACTCCCCTAGATTTGTGACACCAACGTCATCTTGGCATTCTGGTCGTGATCAGCCGAAGACCACAAAGGAGCTTCTCAACATCGCCACCCGGCACGCCTCTGGTGAGGAGGTAGTTGGCAAAGCCGTGAAGAAGTGCGCCAAAGGCAACAAGAGGGGGCCAAAGCGGCGCACCCAATGAGTCACAGTTACTACTAGCTGCGACGAGGGCGACAATGACATCGATGAGGAAAATGTTGCCGCTACCGAGTGCGACTTCAAGCACTAAGCACAGTAGCCTGCCGATCACTTAGAGAAGCTTCTTGAGACGACCTGTCCAAACCATGCGTACCACATCAAGCATAACCTTAAAGAATGCTCCATGATAAAGAACTACATGACCACGGAGGCTCTCACCAAGGGCAAGAAGCCTAAAGGCGACCAAGCGGGAAAGGCCATTGTGACCTTCCCCAGAGAGGAGGCGGTCATGTCAATCTATGACAGACCCGTCCCCCACGAGTCCCGGTGTAAGCTCAAACTTATGAGTCGGACGGTCAACGCCGTAAGCCTAGCAACCTCGGAGTACCTTCGCTGGTCTGAGTCCCTGATCACTTTCGATCAAACAGATCACTTGGACAGTATCCCCAAGCCTGGGAGGTTTTCCCTCATAGTCGATCGGCTAGTTGGGACAACCTAACTCACCAAAGCCCTCATGGATGGGGGCAATGGCCTCAACCTCATATATCTCAATACCTTTGAAGGATTGGGGTTTATCCGGGACCAGCTCCAAAGCAGCCCACATCCATTCTACGGAGTGGTCCTGGGCAAGCAGTATGTCCCCCTCGGGCTGGTCAATCTGCCTGTCACCTTTGGAGATGCAAGCAACTACTACACCAAAACGCACGCTTTTGAGGTGGTTGACTTCTCCGGGCCTTACCACATCATCCTAGGGCGGCCATGTTACATCAAGTTCATGACCGGCTAGGCCATGACCCCGTTGTCCGGTGCCTTCAAAGTGGCAGAGGATGCCAAGGCCATGCATGTTGACGCCGATGACCCTGCTAAGACCGTTCAAATTGAGGCCAGCCTAAACCCCAAATAGGAAAGCGAGCTCGTCGACTTTCTCTGACGCAACAAGGACATATTTGCGTGGAGTCCAATAGAAATATCGAGTGTCTCCCGGGAGGTCACCGAGCACACCCTCAACATCAATCCTAGATCCAAGCCGGTCAAGCAGGGCATGCGATGCTTCAATCAGGAGACGTGCCAAGCCATGAGCGAAGAGTTATCCAGGCTCATGGTTGCTGGCTTCGTTAAAGAGATCCAACACCCAGACTGGATAGCAAATACGATTCTTGTATAAATGAAGAACGGGAAATGGAGGATGTGTGTTGATTACACAAGCTTGAACAAGGCATGTCCTAAGGATCTGTTCCCCCTTCCCTATATTGACTAGGTCATTAAACTCACAGCCAGGTGCGAGCTCCTAAGTTTCCTGGACGCTTACTAGAGTTATCACCAGATAACCCTCGTCGAGGTAGACCAGCTCATCACCACGTTCATCACCCCCTTCAGCTGTTTTTGCTATGTGAAAATGTCATTTGGACTGAAGAACGCGGGGGCTACATACCAGCGATGTATGCAGTGTTGCTTCAAATGGCAAATAGGGCCTAACCTGGAGGTCTATGTTGATGACATCATCGTAAAGTCTCGAAAGTGCAGCACCCCATTTCGGACCTGGAAGAAACCTTCAACGACCTCCGACGGTTCAACATTAAGCTAAACACAGAGAAATGCACCTTCAGAGTCCCTCGGGGTAAGCTCCTAGGGTACATCATCACCAAGCGCGGCATCGAAGTAAACCCTGATAAGATTTTGGCCATCACCAAAATGGGCCAGGTTAGGAACGTTAAAGACATTCAATGGCTCATGGGGTGCCTCACAACCCTCAATCACTTCATGTCTCAGCTAGGGGAATGAGGGCTCACCTTGTACAAGTTGTTCAAAAAGTCTGACTCTTTCCGCTAGACAGACGAGATGCAGAAGGCGCTCAATGAGATCAAGGCACTCATCACCAAGCCACCGGTTCTAGCCTCGCCAGAGACTTGTGAGACCCTCCTTCTATACATAGCGACAACCACTTAGGTCATCAGTGTGACTCTGGTAGTGGAGCGGGATGAACTCAGGCAGGTCTACAAGCTGCAATGACCGGTCTACTACATCAGCAAGGTCCTCTCCAACTACGAGACTCGCTATAATCAGGTGCAAAAGCTACTTTATGCTGTTTTAATTACGAAATGCAAGCTCCTTCATTACTTTGAGAGCCACCAGTTCTGTGTGGTTACCTCATATGGGCTCAGGAAAATTGTTGGAAACCGCCTCACCATGGGAAGGATTGCCAAGTGGGCTCTCGAGTTCATGGGGCTTGACATAACCTATGTCCCGCAAACAGCGATCAAGTCTCAGGCTCTAGCAGACTTCATGGCGGAATGGACCGAGACACATCAGTCGCCCGCCCCTGTTACCCGTGAGCACAAGAGCTTGTACTTCAATGACTCCTTCACTCTCAATGGGGTTAGGGGAGGCATTGTGATTCGACTCTTCTATGTGATTCGACTGCACTTTCACGCGGCCAATAATGTGGTGGAGTACGAGGCCCTCGTCAACAGCTTGCACATTGACACTGAGCTTGGGGCCCAGCAGCTTTACATTCATGATGACACTGAGCTCATCATCAACCAAGTCATGGGGGAGTCAAACTGCCACAATTCTCGCATGGCAGCATACCGACAGGAGGTCAGAAAGCTCGAGGAGAAGTTCGATGGTTTCAAACTTCATCATATCCTCCGATGAGACAATGAAGCTACCAACGCCATCGTCCGACTTGGGTCTAGCCGTGAATTTCCCCCTCATGGCGTGTTCATGCAGAACCCATTGATGACATCCATCCAGCTCAAGGAAGATAGCTCGACACCCATGGCTGAGGCCCCGTCGGGCGAAGGCAGCCCGACACCCATGCCGAGGACCCCACGGGGCGGAGGCGGTCTGACACCGACTTCAGAAGCCAACTCAAGGACCCCGCTCGGGCCAATTGGCCAGGCCCAGGAACCCGAGACAGAAATAGCGTCCATTACCGGGCCGCCCAGCTCCCACACAGACTGGCAGAAATAGATCTCTGAGTACCACCAGCTCAGAACAATACTAGATGACAAAACTGAGACCCGGTGCCTGGCGTGCCAGGCCAAGAGGTACCTCATCCATGACAATGAGCTATATCATCGCTACGCCTCAGGTATCCATCAACGGTGCATTCATGAGGGGATTTACGGGCATCATGCTTAGTCAAGGAGCATGGTAGAAAAGACTTTTTGGCAATGTTTTTACTGGCCAACAGCCACTAGTGATGCGGCTCAAATCATGACATCCTACAGGGAGTGCCAGTACTTCGCGAGACAAATCCACGCTCCGACCTAAGAGCTCCAGACCATCCCAATTACATGGCTGTTTGTTGTGTGGGGCCTGGATATTTTGGGGCCCTTCAAGAAAGTGCCTGACGGCTTGACCCACCTGCTTATCGTAGTTGACAAGTCCACTAAGTGGATCAAGGCAAGGCCCCTATCTAAGATCGGCTGCAAGCAGAAAGTAAATTTTTTCTAGGACATTATTTTCTATTTTGGGATCCCAAACTCCATCATCATCGACAACGACACTCAGTTCACTGAGGAGAAGTTCCTGGATTTTTGTGATAACAATAGCATCCGGGTGGACTAGGCCATGATCGCCCACCTGCGCACAAATAGTTAGGTGGAGCACCCCGATTTTCATGGCACGATGGGACAAAATAGCGTCTGTCAGAAGGCTCTATATCCTCACTTATCAACCACAGTTCGTAGCCCCTACAGGCAGCAGGCTAGCTCATCCACATCAGCCCCCACATGGGAAGACTTCGTAGCCAAGCAAGGTGCAATGAGGCATTGGACACCCCAAGAACCGTCCTGGGCACCAACCACGTCGAAGCCCGGGAGCTGAGAGGACAGCCGGGCAACCTTCTCCAAGCTCTACAAGCCGATATTTCCAACTTGGGGCCCCACTCATCATGTAACTTATCCTGAGTTGTAAAGTAATTGTAATATAATTAGGGGACGCAGGGCGGTCTATAAAAGGACTCCTACCCTTCGATGGAAGTCACGAGATACAGACCCCCTTCTTCATGCGAACCTCTCGAGCACACTGCTCACCCCATTGTAACACTTGTTTTCTTCAATATTATCCTGCTGGATGTAGGGCTATTACCTCTATGGAGGGGCCTGAACTAGGATAGATCTTTGTGTGCTAGTTGGTCACGAGACCACCTAAAAACTAGAAATGTGTGATCTTGGACCCTATGTTATTTGTCGGTGTAGAAAACACCGACAATTGTATTTACAGTTGTAATCCAATTTACTTTCTCAAATTTGTTGTCCACAAATTGAATCTTGAAATGGTTAAGTTTGAAATGGTGAAGCTAACTGGGAGAGAGAAGACTAAAGTGGCTGATGCAGATGTGGTTGTGAGTTGGATATTGTAGGCCGGTGCAGACTGCTGCTGGAGCGCTGTGGTTGAGAGGGATAGAGAAAGTTGATGTGGCACAGTTGATATAGGTCAGAGGCCTGGGTGACCACTGGAACCAGCCTTAGTTGGAGTGTATAGTACAACTAATCTTTGAAGTGTTCATGGTTCGCAATGACAGGGACTATGGCAGATGAAGTGGACTACCAGAGGGATTTCCTTCTAGAGCAGACGTCGCGTCGTGGCCCACTGTTGAGTCATATGCTACTTTTTCACGACATGTATTACATTTAGGGCTATTCCAGGATGAAATGGAAAGGGAATTCGGGACATGATAGAGATGGGGAAATCATTGGTCAGGAAACATTTGGACCCAAAGTCGTGTGCAGGGCCGACACAAATCAGCTTGGACACAAACTCCCTCATGCCATTTTCAGTCCACCAAGGGCCCAATCATTGCCTCGAGCTCCTAATCTCAAGAGTCTCAATTGCAAGGAGATGGGAAACCTTTCCTCAACTCGATATTGTAGAGAAAAAAAGGGAAAGCACCTAAGATGGACGACAAAATGGTGACAAGAGATGGACAGCTACCGTTGGCCGCTCGAGTGAGGCCAGTGCATAGTTACACGGGACGAGAGATGCTGTTGTGGTGTCAACCACCTATGGAAGTTTTGTTAGCACACTGCATCGTTTGGCTCCCCCTCGCGTGGACCTAAAGCTCAGAATCATTCTTCACTCATGCTCCCCCACTAAATTTTTTTGATGAATCTAGTGCCATGTCTCTCCGGTTTTCTTTTTTAACCTGATCCCCTAATCGACCATTCTTGGCTCATGACCCTCACTCAACTAGTTGGACGGACCTCGTGACATGCCTTTCTCGTGGATGACCGTTCTTCACTCACACCCCTCACCCAACCAGTCGTGACTCTCTCATTTCTTTCTTTTTTTCCACAAACCTAAACCTGTGGCCGGTGAACACTGTTCCCCATTCACGCCCTCCACCCAACCAGTTGGATGGACCTCACCTCATGCCTTAGTTTTTCTTAAGTAAAAAAATGAGGGAGGCACAACGTGTGGTACATCCAGAGTGTAGGAAATAAGAAAGATCTTCCTCGTTCCCATTCACGTCGTAGCAGTGGCAACCCAAATGATTCCATGCAATCACAGGTGCCATGCAATGCAAGCCAACATCATCTTACTACGGGTCTGGCATAGTGATAGATCTTACCCCTTTAAGCCTTGCATGTTAAGAGTCAACTGTTTATGGCCCTGTTGATGGGTAAGTCTTGCTAAGCTTTAACTGCTCAAACTTTGCTTGCGGGTTTAATTGTGTGCAGAGGGAATTCCTGAGTATTGTAATTGTTCTGGCAAGTTCATTTGGCCCGGCACACCGCCAGAGGACTGGGAGGTGACTTAGGAGTTGGTCTCTTGAAGAGCCACCGAGGACTCACATCTTAGGGCTCAATGCGACCCTTATATCATCGTGTTAGTATTTGTATCGCTTCTGCTATTTTTGAACTTTGAACACTTCATTATCTAAGTACTCTTATGTAATCTAAGAATCTATGTAATAACATTTTATTTGAGCTATTTATGTATGCAATATATTATTTGTGTTGTTACTTCTGTGATGATGCGCCCATGATAATCCTAGTTATGACTAACCATCCTTACTTAAGAGCAGGATGTCACAAGGGTGACTTGGTCGCCGACTGGTTTATGGTGTTGTTAGTTATTGGATAAGGATGCCCTTGGTAACTTGTTAAACTATGATATTTATCAGACCCACCTTTCGAGGGTGAGCCAGCATCCTGAGTCCTCTTGCCGAGTCTGTCAGTAGCAAGGTGGCCTCGCATGGCCTCCCCGTCCGAGCCGAGTTTAGGTGACGGGGCGGATGATAAGCGTGAGACCGAGTTGAGCTCGATGGCCAAAACTCGTACACGGGGGTACCTCGGGTAGTGAACCCTGACATCACTAGTTGGATGAATCTTGTCGTGCCATTCTTCTGGCCAGCCATTCTGTACTCACACCCCTCACCTCATGTTGTAGCTGTTGCAGCCCCAAGGATTCCATGCAATCACATGTGCCACACAATGCAAGCCGATATCATTGTTCGGGTACCTTGTTTGACTTCCCCTTTTAAGTGGACCTGAAGCTCGGTCTGTCGTTCTACACTCACTACCATCCAATACATGGGGGACATGAGAGAAGAAAGGCCTCTCTCATTTTTGCACGGCATAGCCGTTACAGCCCAAAGGTTACAGGTGTTACACGAGTCAGATGATGAGGACAACGTTCCACTTCCAAATGAGCAGTGGAAGGAATGATATTTACATAAAAATTTCTCTATTAAGATTCATCATTCATGTCACAAATGTCTTTGGCAAAATATCAATTCAAAATAACAACCACCTAGAATGGCGCGGCTCTAATATTTGTATTGTGCACTTCAGGTCGATTGTTTGGTTCATCAAAAAGAAAGACAAGCATGGAGACACTGGTGTTTGAAACATAGGAGTAGTTCAAGCCCATGTGTGTATATTATAAACAAGTCAGATTTGTTGGTCATGCCACATGCCACCGTTGAAATTCAAACCAAGCTATATGTGGCAACTTATTTGCTAAGGCCACCAAACTAGAGACCATATTTGGAAAGACAACACACATAAACTTTACAATTGTTTGACTCTCCCTTCGCGCGGACCTGAAGCTTCGTCCATTCTTCGCTCCCGCTCCCCTCACCCAACCTATTTGACAAACCTAGCACCATGTCTCTCTTGTTTTTTTAACCTGGTCCCTAACCGGTAGTTCTTGGCTCAAGACCCTCACTCAACTAGTTGGACATACCTTGTCATGCCTTTCTCGTGGCTAGCCGATCTTCACTCACACCCCTCACCCAACCGGGCATTTCTCTCTCATTTCTTTCTCTCTCTTTTTCCACAGACTTAAGCATGTGATTGCCCATTATTCACTCACTCCCTTGATCCAATCAGTTGGGTGGACCTCGCCTCATGCCTTCTTTTTTCTAAGAAAAAATGTGGAAGGCACAACGCGTGCTACATCCAAAGCATAAGCAAAGAAAGATCTTTCTCATTTCCATTCACTCACTGTAGCCTGAAGGATTCCATGCAATCACAGGTGTCACACAATGCAACCCAACATCATCGTTCGGGTACCTCATTTATTTGACTTCCCCTTTCTAGCAGACATGAAGCCCAACCTGTCGTTCTTTGCTCACTACCATCCAACACGAAGGCCATGAGCGAAGAAAGGACTCCCTCATTTCCACACACCATAGCAGTTGCATTCCAAAGGTCACAGGTGTCACGCGAGTGAGATGACAAGGACAACGTTCCACTTCCACATAAGCAGAGGAAGGAACGATATTTACAAAAAAATCTTTCTAGCATGATTCATCATTCATGTCACCAACATCTTCAGTGAATGCTCAGTGCAGAATGACAACCACCAAGAACAGTGTGGCTATGATGTTTGTATTGTGCAGTTCGGGGTCGATTGTTTGGTTAATTAAGAAGAAAGACACACATACTGACATGGGTATTTAAAACACAGGAGTAGTTCTAGTCCATGTGTGTTGTGTGCTGGTACCCTTGGAACTAGGTACCCACTTTTACCTGGTTGCGTTCCTCCACTAGAATGAATCAACACCTGTGAGGTTGATTGTGTCAAGCGCTCTATCATTTAGTACTACATGTACCCACTCATGTAGCCACATGTACCTCCCGCTTGAGTCGGGCTCCAGAGCCGCCACGTGGACCTGAATTAGTGGTACCAAAGACTTGCCTCCCCGCCGAGGCATGCTCCAGAGCTGCCACATAGACCCGCACCCATGGGAGCTCCTGGACCTCGCCCACCGGCTGGGTAAGGTTCGAAAAAGACGTGCGGCATCGCACCTGTGTAGCTTGATCCAGCTGAGGCGAGCTTTGAACCTGCCGCATGGCACAACACCCACTAATGCCCAACACCAATAGTGGGCACCGTCGCACGACCCGTACATTGCCTAGGCTCCACGCGTCCTCCATGCGGGCACACCCACGCGTAGGAGCAGGCACGCCAAATTAACTCTAGTGATTAGGGGTTGTCCGACAGCACTTAATGGTGTTGGGCAAATCAATCTCAACTGAGTTCAAAGGTTGTCAACTATCATTTTAACTTCCTATGTTTTTTACTATGCGTATCTTAAATTTAGTTCACAATTAAAAGCAAAGCTCAATATTTTCTTGTAATGACCTTTCAAAGTCAAACATCTATCTTCTTTGCATATAAAAATCACATATATAGCCAACATATTTTGGGAGTGCACTAATATCTTAGAAACAATCTACTCAGCATAGTTTTGAAATTACATATTAAAAATTGTTTAAATACATTTTTGTGTCATAGAATAACATGTCAATGTTCATGAGATTTCAGTTTTCAAATTCATGAAAATCTTACATGCCATGATAATAGAGTGTAGCTTTTGTGCACCAAGTGACTAGCAGTTTTTGTCAAAGTTTTTCGTTTTTTATGAAAACCTTTTGCATTTTATGTCTCCACATTGAAAATCCATAACATTTAAAACCAAAAGGTTCCTTAAAAAGTTCTAAATAGGATGTAAACATGTCATAATAACACTAAATTAGAGCAGAATATTCAAAAATATATCCATTTAGAATGGACTGAAAAAGGCATTCCTCGGGTGGAAGAGAGTATTCATCTTAGGTTGGGCTTAAGAGAGGAGATTTGAATTACCTGCCTAGCAAAACCCCAAGCTTACCAACAACAAAGATTACTTCCTACTATTCTAGAACGATATTTAGGTGCATAGTGATTAAATCGAAACGGGCGTCTATTAATACAGGGTAGGACACTGCCTCAGTTATTCACATGGAAATTGGATACACTACGTCTCAAAGAATATATGCTATATTTATAAATCGAATTAGTAGCGTCTTTTAGCATCTCATTGATATCCTGGAAACTAGATATGTCGTTGTGTTATCAACGGTAATTTTCAAAAAAATCATTATATGACATGCAGATGAACCATACTCGTTGCAACGTGGCAGCTAACCTGCTTCCTCCCGTTCCATGCATCTTGTCGTGTACTATGTTTTTCAAAGTTGAATCGGTGCTCCTACACCTAGAGATAGAGGCATTGCTTATCTTTATATCCCTAAGATATTGAAACGTCTAATAAATTTTAGCATATCCTCACTCATCTTGACTAATTTCGGGAACCTTCGATCGGCTCTATATAAGGAGGGCACATGCCATTCCCATCCTCCATCAAGCCCCTTCCATGGGAAGGGAAGCATAGCTAGAGAAGAAGCAAATGAGGTGTTGGGTTGTAGGGTACCCCAAGCAAAGAGAGCCAGCCTTCACTCAAAAGTGGGCCTGCCACTTGTTGCATCAACCATAGTCAACTCCCATAAACAAACCATCCGGTTCCCCACCCTCCCTTTCCTAAAAGGTCAACCTATCCATCCCCTCCACTCCGTCGATCCCCAAAATCCCGAGCCCAGGGAAACAAAAATGGGCAATGGCATCACCAAGAACCCGTGCTTTTCCGGCGACCCGTACGCCGCCGCCGTGGTGTCCGACCCTCCTCCGGACGACAGCCTCGGCCACTCCTTCACCTACGTGCCGTCGTCAACCACCGTCGCGTCCGATCACCCCCCACCGGTCGCCGCGACGATGGCATCGGAATCGTCCTTCTTCTCCTTGTCCGGCGCGGCCATCAGCGCCAACCTGGCGACGTCCGCGTCGATGCCGTCCTTCCGCGTGGTCAACGAGATGACGTGGCCGCCGTCATCCGCGTGCGTCTTCGAGGGCTCGCGCTCCTTCACCGCCATGCCGCTCCAGGCCGCGCCGCCAGCTCTGTCAATGTCCGGATCGCTGCAGTCCATGTCCTGCCGGTTCTCCGAAATGTCTGGTACCGTCTCCGGCACGCTCTCAGACGGCCCGTTCCTGTCGGGCGCGCTCGACCGCTCCCTGTCCACCTCCTCCGGGCGGCTCCAACCCGGCGGCGTTCCCGAACTCATCGCCGAGCGCCGCCGAGCCGCGCGCTGCGGCCGCCGCAAGGAGCAATCGCTGCTCCGATTCTTCGTGAGGACCGCTTCCAGGCTCCAGTTCAGGTCGTCGTCAGGCTACGTCCGTCAGACGAAGGCGCCGGCAGATGAGCCGGCGAAGGTCACCGTCAGCGACGGGGACTACCGCTCGCCGCCGAACAGCAATGTGGAGTGGGCGCAGGGCGTGGCCGGCGAGGACAGGTTCCACGTGGCCGTGTCGGAGGAGCACGGCTGGGTGTTCGTCGGGATTTACGACGGCTTCAACGGGCCCGACGCGACGGACTACCTCTTCGCCAACCTCTATGTCGCCGTGCACGACGAGCTCGAGGGCGTGCTCTGGGACGACATACACGTCGCCGGGTGCGGTCACCAGGACGACAATGCTGAGCACCTGCGTCTCGCGCAGGCGGGCGCGGAGGTGAAGCGCAGGCGGACGGAGCAGGAGCCCGCCACCGCGCCGCGCAACGCCACCGAGGCAACGCGCCGCGACGTGCTGCGAGCGCTGGCGCGCGCGCTGAAGAGGACGGAGGACGCGTTCTTCGAGACGGCGGAGCAGCGCGCGGTGGAGAGCCCGGAGCTGGGGCTGGTGGGGTCGTGCGTGCTAGTGATGCTGATGAAGGGCGTGGACGTGTACGTGATGAACGTCCGGGACAGCCGCGCCGTGCTAACGCGTAGGGCGGAGCCCGACCTCGACATCCTCGGCAAGGCGACGCAGGACCTGAAGCAGTTCAAGACCGAGGTCATGCGCGAGCCCCAGGCGCACCACAGGTACGGCCACCAGGCCGTGCAGCTTACCCCAGAGCACAGCACGGCGATCGAGGAGGTAAACCATCGCTTCTTTCCTGTGTTCATTTTGTGTCGATGTTCAGTTCATGGAGCTGTTCTTTAATTTTGTCGGGGTTTGGGAGATGCAGGAGGTGAGGAGGATCAAGAGCCAACACCTGAATGATCGGAACGCCATCGTAAATCGCCGGGTGAAGGGGAAGCTCAGCGTCACGAGGGCTTTTGGGCCGGCTACCTGAAGCAGGTACGGCACACTCATGTTTCTTTTTAAGTCAGTCTACCTGCTCAAGCACAACTCTGTTGTCAGTCAGGCTACTGTAGTTGGTCAGGAAATTCGTTCTGTCCCCGTTAAAGAGGCACAGCTCTGTTTACTCTGCTACAGACGACGTATCGGGCACTTCGATTAATTCTGTAGGGCTGGTTACCCAGTTGTCCTCGACCATCTGAAAAAATCTCCGAAATGTCAGTACGCATATTCTGACGGCTTTGTTTATGTGGCAGCCAAAGTGGAACAACAGGCTGCTGGAAGTGTTCAAGATCAAGTACGTGGGCACGGGTCCGTACATCACCTGCACCCCGTCGCTGTACCACCACCGTATCAGCTCGCACGACAAGTTCCTCGTGCTGTCCTCCGACGGGCTCTACCAGTACTTCACCAACAAGGAGGTGGTCGATCAGGTGGAGTCGTTCACCGCCCAGTACCCCGACGGCGACCCCGCCAAGCACCTCGTCTCCGAGCTCGTCCTCCGCGCCGCCAGCAAGGCCGGTGAGTGCGAGCAATGCTTATCCTGCATTGTTTGATCCTCACCAGCAGCAAACCGGTTCCTTTACCTGACATGGTTCGATTGGATTGAATTGCGGGCATGGCGTCGCATGAGCTGCTGGACATACCGCAGGGCGCGAGGAGGCACTATCATGACGATGTGTCCATCATTGTGATCTCTTTCGAGGGGAGGATATGGAGGTCGTCTTTCTAGGCGCGAGTGATGAGTTCCCGACTTCAGAAAACAGATAATCGTAATCTCACCAGCTATACCGGCCTCTCTTTTGCCGGAAATGTTGTACATTGTTGGGCAAGAGGAACTCTAGTCCTAGAAAAAAGAGAAACAACAAAAATGATAGTATATGTAACTAGACTTTTCCCATAATTGCAATATATATTAAGAAAAATACAAAAAAGTATAAGAACAGCTCCTCTCTCCCTCTCTGCCACGCCATTCAAACAGGCGGCTCATCCTTAGCTTTCACGAACGAACGCAGAAGACTAAAATCTCCTTTGAACTTTTTTTCAGAAACACAGTATAAACGTAGATATTCATATACGTATGAGTACTCACCCCTATGAACACACGCACATACATTCTACCTCTATAAGCACATTTGAAAGACTGAGTCGGCTGGATCTTGAGATTTATGAAGTCGGTCACCAAA
>VSTD030001244.1:0-13514 GCA_008808055.3 Sporobolus alterniflorus
AGAGTGAAGAAAAAGGGAGAAAAGAGGTTCTCTTGCGACTGCAAAGTAAGGAGTTAGCTCCTATGCATCTAAGTATTGACCAAATTCATCAAGGTTAATATATAGAAATGTCCCACCATGCTACCACATATTTGAGTTACAATTTCTACATGTAGATTTAAATTATAGATTTTGGCTGTGCTTCACTATTTATTTTGTGATTACCTACCTTCTATGTAGCATTTTTCTTTTCAGGCTTTGTAAAGCTAGTTGTTCCTAAATTACATAACGAGTTGTCATCTCATCATAAAATTCTTTTTCTTTTTCTTGAGCCTAATTTCTTATAATGCAGACCGTGGTGTTCGAGTCCTACCACATCCAGAGGGCGGCACGGACCGGACGGGCGTGCCCACGAAGATGATGTCGGTCAACGCCACGGTCAGGCTGCGCTTCCGCAACCGCGGCACCTTCTTCGGCCTGCACGTCACCGCCACGCCACTCACCCTCTTCTACGACGACCTCACCGTCGCCTCCGGAGAGGTAAGTATCTGCCATCTTTATGTACTCTGCTGCCGTTTCTCCTGCACTATGAAGATTTCTCTATATAGAAATATAAAGAGTGGAAAATAGAGCATCGGCCGGAGATAATCTTGCTTTGCGGCTTTGACGGTTGCATGCTGCTGCTTGCTGCGACTTCTTTACTTCAGCTGCTGTTGGCTGAGCTCTGAAAGAATCCTATGGCGGCGGACATGAATGATGGTCCAGCGAGCCAGTGGCACAGTGCCATCATGGCTCTTTTGCTTTGGTGTTACTGCAAGGATCCAGTACATGTTTAGCCTTTACCCGGATTACGTTCCGTGCTCTGCTTCTGTATCAGTTTTTTTAGAGGATGTGGTCTGAGACTGATGCGGGCTGCTTCCGTGTGGAGATGAAGGAGTTTTACCAGCCGCGGAAGAGCGGGCGCGTGGTGACGGTGTCCGTGGTGGGGAAGCAGGTCCCGTTCTACGGCGCGGGCGCGAGCCTGCACAGCAAGCCCAACAACGGCCGCCTCAGCCCGGCTGTGGTGCCCGTCAGGCTCGCTTTCGTGCTGCGTGCGCGCGCCCACATCCTCGGCCTCCTCGTCAGGTCCAAGTTCTACCGTCGCGTCCACTGCAGCCTCGCCATCCACGAGGCGCGACGCGGTGGCAAGCCCGTGCGCCGCTGACTGCGACTACCACGACGGTAGGTGAGTCCTGCCGTCCGCCGGCTTCATCGTACTCGGCAGTACTAGTATCACTTGGTTGCAAGATCTGAAGTCTGAACTGAGACCTTTGTGATTGACTGATAGCTGATTAGATGCCTGGGGGTGTTGGAAGTGAACCGTTCTGATGTAACCTGGAGATTGGTGGATTCTGGGGCAGCGTTTGCCGAACTCAAAAACGGAGTGAAGCACTGCTTGCTTTTGTTGTTGTTGAAAATACGGCAGAAGCACTGCTTGCTACAACTACGCTTCTTCATCCTGTACTTTTTATAACGATGTACATGGAGCGCATTAAAACCCGGGAGATAAGTAGTTAACATGGTTGCTCTTACTGAACGATGCTATCTTCTAGCATTCTGTAGATTGAGCTCGGTGCATCCTCATACTGATAATAATCGCAACGAGCTGCAAAATACTGTATGTAGTTGTAAGGACAACAGGTCATGGGTTTTTCATCGAAAATGGTTTGTGAAAGAAACTCCCTCGACACTAACGGTGCAAAAGCCAGCACACGTGATGCTGAAACCTTTGAAGTCGAAGGGCTCTGTCTCTGATAGGAACCATGCTGTTACAGGAAAGCGAGGTAAGAACTTATTGCTGACGACAACCTGGCAAAAGCAACTTACCTGTTAATGGAGTGAAGATGACGGGGCCTAATATGTTTGCATACTCCTACATGAATTGTGAGATAATGGTCTCGGTCCCTTACATGAGCACATATACTCCTAGCAGCCCAACAATTAGTAGGATCTCTTCACCAAGAATTTTAGCCAACGCAGGAATTACAGTCAGCTGCAAAGATGGAAGTAAGACTTATAAGTTAGAAATGTTAGCTGATCTATAAATAAATAAAACTACTGTCGCATGATAGAAATGACTAATCTATCCTACAGTTTTGATGTCCCTAAAGTTCAAGTCTGATAGTTTTTAGTCACACCTTAGGTCTTCTGTTCGAATAGTGTTGGTACCTGTGATAGCATTCCAGCGGCAACAGCAATTAGAAGTAGATTAGCAAACTCATCTTTGCTGTAACCAAACTGTGCCTTCAGGAAGAACTGCAATGAATTGAGCACAGCAACCATATAAACTATGAATACATAAAAATCAAGGCAGGTTGGTGGGTGGTTGCAATTGCAACTGATCAATCGAAGTAAAATTCAAAAGAGTTGTGATACGCTTATGCAACGAAATGAATAGGACATTGTGCAGGAACGCAATAGTTTCACAAAGTACAGTTAAAACAGCATGGTCAAAACGATCAATTAACCATAGACATCCTGCAGGCGAAAAAAACAGGTATTGCATATATTTGTTGAATCTGTAAGTTCTTATAGTGCTTGAAATTTTACGGACAGAACAGAGACCTAGTAATTGAAACCCATCGCGGATAAGATTATCAGAGAAAAAGAGGTACCAGCAATGCAATCTGCAGCCCATGTTCGCCTAGACTGTAAAAGAAAGTGATCATTGCTGCCCCTGACAATGCCATACTACTCGGGATATAGTAACAGTTCTTAAGCACTTACTCCGAAATTGGGCTTGATGCAAGATAGTACGTAATTCTCAGTAATGAGCAGCTATAGGGACTAATTTATCTCACCTGCCAGTGAGAAGCGTGGACATATCCTGTAGAGACGGCAGGCTGCCCTTCTTGCGTGGCAGCAACCTCGGCGAGAGCTCCTCGTCGAAGGATGAAGCGGAAGATGCGGTGGACGAGGAGCAGGACGATGACTCTTGGAGGAGCGGATCGCAGGTGTCGTCGCAGCAGGAGGTGCCGCTGGAGTCGGGGAGAAATACTGTGCCATTGCGCTCAGGTTGGGCTTGGGCGAGATTGTTTGATGCCACGAGCCGGTTGCTTCTTCCGTGGGAGAAGCAGCTTTTGTGGTTTGCTGCTGATGTTGATGTCGCGTCGCCCTATCGCGTGGACACGTAATAGTGTCTTCGTATATTATTATAGCTGACGAATCACGACGGTCTCATGGTGAGCTGAGATTTTCATCGGGATGGTAACGACTAGCATGTTGCAGGCTGCAGACGTGCAGTGACTATGATCTGAATGCTCCTTGCAGGATTGCGGAGTAAAGATGATCTTCTAGGGCATGTCTAACACGTTCTTCAATCCGATGAACGAATTGCTTGATCTGCATGTCAGCAGCAGTACAGTAATAAGATAGCAGTGTTCCTGTTGCCAAAATATCCTGATTTTGAACAGCAGAGACGCGGGGTAGCTAATAGGCCAGCGCGACCTGGGAGTACCTGGGCCTAGCTAATTGACCAGCTGGCCCTTAATGGACCTGATTCTGAGCAGTGTAATAGGACGGCCCCTTAGGTTGCTGCGGTTGAGTGGATCGGACTAAAAAGGCTACGTACATTAGATGGGCTTTTGTCTGGCCGAACTAGGCCGTTGAATTTTAAACGTGTACATCGTCGCAACCCAGCCACGGACTCGTCAAAAATGGAAAACAAACGGTCTCAAAAAAAAAACTACAGGCATATTGCCAGACTGGGTCAGCAGAGTTGCAACACCTCGTGGAGCAATGGTCAGATCTCACACTAATTTATGTTTCCCGGACACAATATCCTGCTACGTGTCACGTTAAGCTAGCGAGCTTACCGTTTGGAATCTAACAGATTATCAATTCTTTTTCAGAAAAAAAACTACTCACGCCGCAGGTGCAACCCGAAATCGGTGTTTATCGATCCAGCGCACCATTCTACTCCTATTTTAAGAGAAGCAACCTCATCAGCACGAAATAGATAATTCTATATCTCTATTACTTATTTATATATATATAATTTATTAATTCCCTGGTAGTCTTCTACATCTTATTCCTTCCTCTTGATCCGTCACACGTTTTTCCACCGTCCGATTAGGATCCAACGCACTTAGGAGCCTCGGTCTGTGACTCGGGATCCGATTTTTTCTAGATGTTTGGTCACATCCGCTCATCTCCACGGGATACCCTACGCGTCGACATACCTCACCCTTCGAAACCCTTCTTCCTCACCCACCGTCGTTGTCGCTCGTCCAAGCACCGGCCATCCCGCCCAAGCTCGACCCTACGCACATTGTTCAGGTCTTAGTCCGTGTGACGGGCGGCGAGGTCGGCGCGGCATCGTCGCTGGCCCCCGAGATCGGCCCGCTCGGTCTCTCGCTGAAGAAGATCGATGACGACATCGTGAGACGACCAAGGACTGGAAGGCCTCCACATCACCGTCAAGGTCACGGTCCAGAACCGTCAGGCCAAGGTCTCAATTGTGCCCTCCGCCACGACGTGCATCATCAAGGCGCTCAAGGAGCCGGAGAGGGACAGGAAGAAGGTCAAGGAGGTTCACCACAGGAAGGCACATTGGTTAGAGGTTTCTGAGGTTTACGTTAAGATTATGTTGGCCTTCACCTACATCAGTTCGTATTTTTGTTCCTCAGGAAACTCCTTACATAGCACCACAATACATGGGAAGCGCAGCATGTGTTGCAGTCATTAAAAGTAGCAGGTTCACTTTAGCACCACAATACATGGGAAGCGCAGCATGTGTTGCAGTCATTAAAAGTAGCAGGTTCACTGTCGTGAATTTTGTCGTTGCTGCGTAGTCTCAAAGAAGGGCCAAGTATATGATTTGCTTCTTATAAAGGCATATATGAACCTAACTGACACTCTTTCAATTCATAGCAATAGCATCCCAACAGTTCCTTAAGATATGTTTCAAATGATCACAAAGCATTCGAGCAGGATGAAAGCCAGAGAATCATAAAAGCAGGACGAGTATGGATGGATAAGATTGTGTTAATAGGAGAACAAATACCATTGCTGGACATCTGTAAAGTTGCAGGAGCGTTAGCCACCCCCAGAGTGATTGGTATACTCTTATGTGTTTTCTTTTTCAACAATCGTTCATTTTTTAGATAATGAACAATTGTACATTTGTTGTGCTTTAATTGATTGTTTTGTTTCCAACTCAGGAGATTTTGCATTCAAGCAGAATAAGAATTTGCCTCCTTCAAAACAAATGGCAATATGTGATCCACACCTTCAATCTAGAAGTATTAGCAAAGCTATTTTAGTAGAGTATAAGTTCATTCACGGGGTGTATGATATATTATCTCTAAAACTCCAGTGTTTTCAGTTTTGCCATTGTATTTGATATATGAAATATTAGTGTTTTTATTTTTCCATGCATTTTTTGTGCCTAATAAACAGAGTGGTACATGCATCATTGTGCCACTAAAGTTGACCTAAACCACTTCATAGAATTCATGGCTAAAAACTCATGAGTCACTAGTAAAATTGCCTATGCTTCATGCATTGCTCCGATGTTAAATTGTGCATATATTGATTGCACCGAATGTTCAAATGCAAAATAGATCTGGACCAAGTTATTGCAGAAGGATATAGTTAGAATGACCAGGTTCTTTTAAATGCAAAACAAATTCTGATATAGTTAGAATAGTGCTTAGAACGACCTGCTTCAAGGAGTTTTCAAAAGGATGTTTTCTGCAATGTTAAGCAAGAATCAAATTGTTTAGTACCCTTTATCATATCACTCATAATGTGGATTACTCCTTTATTCACATTTTTTGGTTGAGTATAGTAGAAGATACAGTTCTGAAATTTACTGTCAGTTTTCATTACAGTTATGACATACCTCGTTTCGTATTGATTTAAGGCATCTTAGAGGTTGAATCTATTTGTAGCACTATGGAATATGTTGCAGAATCTGTTTAATATATTATCACTGAGTGTTTAAATTATAAAGGTGATTCATTGGATTGGGCCATTTGGACGTTGGGCCCAATCAGCATCGTTGACTCTGAACTTAGTTGGATTGACCAATAAACTCTAAAATGTTTTAACGTTCTCTGGGACCTCAAAGTCTTGAAATTTTGGGGCCTGAATCACAATCAAGAGTTGAGAGAGAAGTCTAAGCATATAGCATATCTCAATGTGCAATACTACTAACAAGAAAAAAGCAAGGTCAGTAAGTTGAACCAATATTGACAAGCAAAATCAACTCTACTGACAAATGTTAGTCTGATTAATATGCCTCAGTCTTGGCTGCTTATTTTCTTCAGACTGTTGTTTCAGTCATAATGTTCTGATAGGTTAAATTCTTGATTGAGTTACCTCATAGTCTGGTTAATACTGCAACACTTTATTGTACGTCTAGACCGAATTGTTATATGTTTTATTCATTCCTCAATATGCATATAGCACTATAAGAAGGCCATAATATTGTAATAAAGTTGATATCCTAACTTGTATTTTTCCTACTATTGTAGGCTTGTATGTTTTTTTGTTGGCTTTGACATATTTCAAAGCTTCATTCTTATAATTTTTTTACCACATTCAGCTATGATTGTTGTTGTTCAGAGTTCATACCAGTTTCTGTACAGTAGCAGATATGTTGCTGTTTTGAGGGGCCTTAGATGCCGAATCTGAAAAACAGCTCTAATATAAAAACAGTTGTGTTAGTGTCAATACCTTTTGAACAAGTATTTGCTCGCTATTTAAAATTGTGTACAGCAGAAGTTATTAGCTTTTGAATAATGCTGTCACTTTTGAAGTGATTAGTTTTGATTTTAGTTGCTGTTTTGAGGGTTGTTAGAGATTGATATTGTCTGAATAGTTATTGCTTTTAGGGTTGTTAGAGGCTGATACTGTTCTAAAAAATTCATTTAGTATAGTGAGAGATGTGCCGTTTTAAAAGTTGTCAGTTTTGAGTCTGCACGTTATGAACTTCATTTAAAGTATATAATTCACCATTCAACTCAGAAATCAACTGCTAGGATGCGAAGAATTGTTAGCGCATCCACCCGATGGCGCTGAACACATGCACCACATTTTGAATCTGCAACTGCCCCTGTCAACTATTACCTTTGTCCCGCAAAAAAATTTATTTTCTGAGTTGGTCAATCAAAAACTAAAAAAATATATTGTTTATATGCCACTATAATGTAAATTTTCCATCATGTATACTATTTAATAAATTGTTTGTATTGAACACCCAGCGCAGCGCGTGGGTACTCCACACATATATGCATATATATATACACACACGGCGTATCTATTCTCCACATGCCGACAGCCACCATGGAGGTTGGGTAGGGCCGGTTTGCAACACGTTAGGTGGGTCGGTTCGGCCTGGTTACAATATTTGAGTGGTCAGTTACAACAGTGACAGTACCTCGTTTGTAACTTAATGTGTTATAGCCATAATCAAATTTTTGACATGCGCAGCAATTGCAATGATTTAATATATTTTTTAAACATTCCAACAATCATTGCAATTGCGATGAATTTAATAATTTTTTAAAAACATTCTAACAACGGATGTAATTGTGATATGATTACATAACCTTTTTCAATTACGGTATTTCAATCTCATTTACAACATGTTCTCTCCACAATTACAAAGTATTTCAATCTCACTTACAACATGTTCTCTCCACAATTACAATATGTTCTTTCCGCAGTTACAATATTTTCAATCCACGATTACAATCCAAACCAACCATCCTCATTGCTGATGACGGGTCTGCTCGATTCTCCTTGAATCGTCGTTGCAACTGGACAACACGCCATTGAGCCATAGCCTTGCACACCGCCGTTGCTACCACTTGCCGTCGTTGCCACCACACTCTCCATTGCAGCCGTTGCAACTGCCACCACCAATCCACCATGGAACCCCCGATCTGGGTCGACGCCATGGAAATGCCCACCCTAGCGGCCGTGGGATCCAGGCATCAATGGTGAAACCCTATCGGCGGTGAATAGTTGCCACCTGGTCCATCCTCCACCGAGATCTGGTTGCAACACAATCTGACCCGTCGTTCAGCAAAGCGTACCATCCTCCGTCGAGATTCGGTTGCAACACGATCTCAGATGCCCTCACCAGTGCCTATTGTCATCGTCCTCAGCGCCTATGCCTGCCCAGGTGCCTGTGGCCGCAGCGCCACTTCAAGGGATGCTAGCACCGCCAGGTTACGACACAGTCGGGAAGGTCACCAGAGAGGGCGCAATCGAGGGGCATCACCCCGCCCTCACCTTCCCTAGGTCATCCTTGCAATGGAGCGTCGATCAGCGGACGAGCGTGGAACCCTAGCGGTGCTGAGATCATGTAGGTGGTGGAACCCTAGTGGCGGCGATAATCTAGGTGGCGGAGGAAACTGGCGGCGCTGAAAGTAAACCCTAGTCGCAAGGACCTATAAATATGCCGAGGTCTAGTACGGCGCGTGACTCTGCCCGATTGAGTCAAGCTAGTGCGTGAGGCTGTTTTGGCTCGAACCGTGTGACACACTTTGGGTCCAGTGTAGCCAATATAGAGGCAACACCGAAGTGTAATATAGATATACAACTATCTATATAAGTGAAACCCACTAAGTCATTCTATTAACATGCAACATATCCACATCATCAACCAATTTTAAAATGGCATGCCACATCAGCACACAAGTCCACTTAGTCCACATCATCTGTCACATCATATTGTATAGTACACAAATTTTAAAATAATTAATCTGACTCATATAATATCCATTCTAAATTTTATTTTCACCATTGTGGTCTACGCGGTGAGATGAATAAAACTAGATATCACTTGCATATGTTTTGAAAATTTTTAAATTAAAACTAGATCTCACATATGTTTTGAAGTTTTTAAAATCAATTTAATTTTTTATATTTGCAACAGAATAAGATTTATGAACCACACGAGCAAATGAGTCACGTTATGGTCTACGACCACTCTTTGAGTCGAAATGATATACGTAAATTCATTTATTATTGCATGATCTGATTTCTTATATAACCATTTTTAAATGTTAGTACCATATAAAAATGATTAATCTCACTTATATAATATCCATTTTAATTTTGTTTTCATCATTATGGTCTACGCGATGAAATGAATAAAACTAGATCTCACTTGCATATGTTTAAAAAATTAAATTAAAACTAGATCTCACTTACATATGTTTTGAAGTTTTTAAAATCAACTTATTTTTTTTATATTTGCAACAGAATAAGATTTATGGACAACATGAGCAAATGAGTCACATTATGAGCTATGACTACTTTTTGGGTCAAAATAATATACTTAAATTCATTTATTGTTCCATGATATGATTTCTTATATAACCATTTTTTAAATGTTAGTACCATGTAATCACCAAAGAGTCTAATAATATTATCATTTTAAATTTGATTATATTTTATTTGAATTGAAATAGTCATATAAATATAAGTTATTTTAAAATCCGCAGCATCACGCGGAGTTATCAACCAGTCCCCCCCTCCCCCATTCATAACCGGCAACAGTATCCATGTGTCCTGCAATGTAGATATAACCACACCGTTTTGCTCTAGTCGTCTACTGGAGTTGAGTTTCATTCTCATTAAATAGGGTGTCATGTCACCATTTTAGATGATGTGTTAAGAAATTAATTAGGAGAGAAAGCATGTGTACAATATTTTCAGCACACTTTTGTCTAGTATGTATTCCTACCAAACAACAAAAATGTATTATATTGTATGCGGTGTTTCATTTTCTAAGTAGATGTCTTTGTTACTTTTGTGGCAGTCTTGAAATTACTAATAAAATGAAACTCACCATTGGGACTAGGCTTATGTTGCATCACTTTAGATCTCCTCTCAGAAGTGACACGCTGATAAATGGCCTGAAATGAAACGGGTTCAGTTTACTGTTCTTACCACGTGATAGACTTCTCGTTCGGTTCGCACGGTACCATACGCGCGCACCTACCCACCCGTTTGACAAGGACACGTTGATGGCTAGCAAGTCCGGCAGAAATGAAAACCAAGCAGTCGCATTGATTAAAATACGAACTCTGCTAGCAGAGATGTATGCCCCGTGCACGTAACACAGACACGAGACGACGATACTTGCAGATCGAGACGCGCTGGTGCAGGACCCACCCACAGGCCGCGCTCTGTCAGTCTCTGTCGATCGAAGTTTGTTTAGTCGTTCCAGCAGACAGGCCGGCTAACCCAGGCGCCGGGATAGTCGGCAGTCGGAGCAGTCGACTGCTGCAGAGGATCCCGTTTCCCACCAGGCCACAACATTTTAATAGCCCACCCAGACACGCGTAGTAGATACATACAGCACTGCCACTACCTTGAGCAGATGAGCCAGAATGACGAGAAGGTGAGCGAGAATGTGTCATTCCATAGCACCGATCGATACACACGTCGAGATATATCTGTACTTCCTAGTACATCAAGTGAGTATGTGACCACTCAAAATGACGAAGGAAACCAAAGCTGTGTCTCCATTTGCATGCAAGCACGGCCTCGAGAGCAGATGAGCGAGAATGGCGCGAGATGGCACATCGATGATCCGTCCACACTTGCTTGTAAAGCTGATGGTGCACGGGAAATCCAGATCGAACACGCAGGGACGCAAGCACAGATGTCATCCTTAGGATTTCTCCAACGCATGTGACGCGTGGGGCCCACGCTCGCATGTAGTAGGGTTTCACGCACAGCAACTCCGCAAGTACTACAGAACTAACTAATCCCGTGGAAAAAGTATTATACACAATATGTTAATTAGCGCCTCTTTCCCATCTTTACACAGACAGGCGCCTCTGAGCTGGCTCACTCGTAAACCTCTATATAAAAGCCCTAGCTTCGGACACGCACAAGAGCGCGTTATATATATTCCTGCTGGTAGCTATTGGCGTTGCAACAAACTGGATCAAGACAAGGTAGCAGGAGTTTACTAGTAGCTGAACAGAGAGCGAGCGAGAGTTGTTAGAGAAGCACCAGATCTGGTCCGATGGAGCTGGAGGCTGCCGCGCCGGTGCCGATGATGAGGAGGAACGGCAGGAAGCTGGCAAGGTGTCCGCGGCTGCACCTGGACACCAAGACGGTCACGGCGATCCAGCAGTCCACGGGGGAGACCATCCTCGACGCCGCCGGTGAAGGTGTCGCTGGCGCGATGCGCGTGAAGATCGTGCTCAGCAAGCAGCAGCTGAAGCAGGTGGCCGCGGCCGTCGCGGGCGGCGGCTCGTTCTCGCTGCCGCCGGCGCTGGAGCAGCTGGTCGGCTTGCTCAAACAGCAGCACGCCAAGAAACTGCAGGCGTCCGTGGAGGAAGAAGAGGAGGCCCTCGCAAGGCGCCGGGGACGAAGGTGGTCGCCGGCGCTGCAGAGCATCCCCGAGGAGTGCTTCAGCTAGATAGCCCTTCTGCGTGTTCTGTTGTTTGAACGTATAGTAGTTTCCTTTTTCTTTCCAATTTTTCGGCTGCTTCTTCCCGGGTCGTGACTCGTGATCAGCCAATTTTGAAATGTCACATATTTTACTCTGGCATTTGGCTCGATCGATCGATCCATCGAAGAATAATTTCCCTCTGATGTTGGCGTTGCCCCGTTTTAATGGGACTGGGCAAGAGCCTTCCTTACCTCAAAAATTTCCCTGTGTGTTGCGGGATCGTTGTACATATCTGGTTCAATCAATCAATAAGACACTGAACATGGAAAAGGATCCAAGGCAGCGTGTCAAGTCCCTTTCTTTGGTGCCAAGTTGGTGTCCTGCTCCACGTGGTTAACTCTGCCGGCGTCAGTGATGTCGTTGGGGAAATGGCCAGATGGGAGCCAGCCCGGCACTAAGATTCCTCTTGTGTAAGTACGATACGATTTAAACGAAGGGTGCGAGGGTTGCAGTTATGGTTTATGCGTGACCCGTGGGGGCGCAGTCGTACGCCACCATGAGCACAGCAAATTAGTGGCCTGCCGATGGATGATTTGCCGACGACGTCTAGTCAGCCCCAGTGCGAAGTCGATCGAACGTACGAGAGCTACTGATTGCCTTCATTCGTTGCTTGCACAGGGCCAGCGCGGAGTTGATCGAATGAGAGCGTCGATCGATCATGGCCGCCCTAGACGATGTCTTTCTCAGCAGTAGTTGATACCTGCTGGTAAGGCGGGGGACGAAGCAGGGACAAACGAAGGACGTTCGCTGATGGAGATGGTGACTAGATGACTCTAGTAGTAGTACAGAGAGGATGATGAAGAAGAAGCATATAGTCGGGCTCTTCAGTCATTTTGAAGCACAGCTTGGTCCTGCGTTTCATCAGCTTAATGTCGGATAAAAGGCAATCTATTTACTAAACTTGCAAACGGATAGTAGCTAGTACCACCGTTTTGCGGTAACTCGACCTGCTCTGTTCGTACAGAGCCGGCCATGGCGCAGGGGTTTGGTGCCACGGTCTTACATACGCAGTTACGCCGAAATGCTCCAGGCTTACGTACGCACCACGACGGTATTATATAAGGGCCTCAGCGGCGTACCTGCTGGACTGACGATGACTTTTTTTGGAGTGACTGACGATGACTTGTAATATCTTACGTATTCCATCCAATTCATTGATCTATTGACTCTGCTCACCCGTCACAGCTCCTAACAGACCAAGTGGCATCGGCCGTAGAACTATTTCCTATGCCACTCTGCGAAAGAGGCGAAGCCTCGGTGGTTGGCGTCGGCAGTTACTGCCCAATCCGTCCGGGTTCGATCCCGAATCGGGGCGTTCCCGTGGGTGTCGCAACAGCGCCTCCAAAGGAGGAAAAAAGACCCCGCTCCTGTGGAGTGAGGTTGGAAAAAAAATCCTCAGTTCAAAAAAAAATTCCTATGCCACACGCGAAGTCACGATACATAACCTCCCCTCGCACCGAAAAATTCCAGCGAGCAACCGCATCGACTCTGACCGCCTTCCGCTCGTCCACCAGCTCAGCTCGGCAGCCGTCACTATCAGACCACCGCCGGTTACCACTGGTTCTTCGACCATCATCACGTACCCGCTCGACCGGTAGCCGGAGCCGCGCCAAACAAAAAAAAAAACGAGGCCAAAACGCCTGATAAGACCAGCGAAGTTCCAGCCCCGCCGCGCACATGGTATATGGCGTGGCGACGCCATCTCGACCTCACCGTTGCGTAGGCGGACCTCCCCCCACCGCTGATTGAGCCCACCCAAACGCTCGCGGTGCCACGCAAGCGCAACCTCAAATCGACGAAGAAACGGACAGGCGTTCTGGTGCCGGTGACGCGCGCTCGGACAAGCAGGACCCGCGCCGCTGTGCCGACGGTGCGATCGCTCGGGGACGGGGACAAGCTTCGCCAGCTGCATTCTAGGCCCGCCCGTCGTCCGCTTTGCATGCGACCAAGTACCAGAAAACGACCGCGCGTGCCGTGCTTTGAGGCCTCGGCCTCTCTCTCTCTCTCTCTCTCTCTCTCTTGTTCTACGGCGTCTCGTCAGATGAGCGGAGAGACGCTCGGCGCCCGT
>VSTD030001245.1:0-13514 GCA_008808055.3 Sporobolus alterniflorus
GTGTTGGTCTTAGACATGATAGAGATCTTTCCTCCCTTGGGAAAATATAAATACAATACCTAGAGAATATTACGTCTTGACCCTCTGTCAATACTAGAGCGTCGCCATCGCCCGAACGCCATGGTGCTAAGAGCATGGACCTCCCCCACATGAGCGACGAAGGGAGGAGGGAGGCCTAGCTAGGGCTTCTCAAGCACTAGAGGCCCCAAGACTATGTGGGGATTCCGCTAGGTTAGAATAATATTTTATTTGCTATAAGAGAGGTTGTAGAATTATTCTCCACAACATATGTTTTTGCCCTAGTATTTTGTTTCTTTATCTTGAGTATGCTAGGCCTTTTGTCCCCACTTTTAAAATGTTGCACTTCCCCGGTCCCACCATGACACCCGAGTAGCAAGTATTCAGGGGTCTCATGGACATCCTGAGAAATGTGGGCTGTTTGCCTAAAGTTGTGACATCCGAGCCACCCAACCCTTGAATCGAGACTCGGGCTTAACCCTGGGTTTATCACACAGTTTCCATGCATCGGGGAAGCCCCTCCCAAAGGACTTGGGCCCCGTAACCCATTGCTAGAGGGAAACAGGAATATCAAAAGTAGCAAACATGCTCACGACGGAGCGGTAACATAGCTAGGTGTGAATCTTTGCTATAAAATAATTCGGCTAATGTCTGACATCGGTCTTACATTAGAAAAAGGAGAAAAAGAGGAGCTACTTGTCATCCTCCTCTAGGGCTAGCAGCACAGCCTCTGAGGACATCAGGCGGGCCATTGACCAGGCTACGGGGGTGGCCTCCTACTCGAAGGTGTTGATTTCTTCGTCCCATCAACCGGTGATGAAGCATTGGCTGATGGATGGAAGGTCGATAGCATCGTAGTGGGAAATCACCACCAACAACATGGTCTGAGCCCTAAAGAAGGCCTCATCGGCAACCGCTCTCTCTACTCAGCAAGAGATTTCACCAAGTCAGGTGGTCAGGGCCGTCTGAATCGTTCACCGCTTTCACCGATTTCCCCAAGTCGAGTGCTCAAGGGTGTCCGAATCATTCACTGCTTTCACCAATTTCCCCAAGTCGAGTGATCAGGTGCATCCAAATCATTCACTGCCTTCACAGCCTCCGTGGCATCCATAGCCACCTCCTGCTTTGTCGCCTCCGCCACCTTCGCATCTTGCGCTGCCATCACAGCAGCATTGGCCGCCTCCTGCAGAGCCTTCTCGTCTTGCGCCGCAAGGCCGCGAGACGATGCAACCTTGTTATGAGCCCATGCCAGCTCCCATCGAGTTTCCTCCAACTTGTGCTCAAGCTCCCCCCTGTGACTGTGTTCGCCCTGGAGAAACCATGACTTCTCTCTCAATGTCTGCTTCAGCTCCTACGCACATGAAAGGGGACCTAGAACTCAAGTCAGGCTTAGGCAAAAAAAGCTCTGAGAAACATACCCAACCTAGGGGAACCACTCCTTTCCCCAGCGCTTCCAGAGCACGCTGTGCTGACTCTAGCCTAGAGGAGAGGCCCTCCCACACTAACTCAAGCCAAACGTAGCCCGCCGAGTTTTGCTCTCGATCTTCTCCCACTGGGTACAATCCTCCAGCTCGTCCAGCACGAACTGGGGGATGTCTAGTGACTCGGGGCCGAACCACCTGAGTGACACCAGGGGTTCAGCGATGAGGATGGGTGACAAAGCCAGGCAGCCATCTCAGAGCCCCGGGAGGTCATGCCCGACCTCTAAGCCTCAGAAGGGACGGGTTTGTGATGTTCCCTAGCATCGGTGGCCAAGTCCCATGCCTAAGGGCAGATGATGCCCACCATGGTACAGCCATCCTACTCGAAGATTCTTGACGCCCCGACATTGGCCAGGTACGTGTTGTATCACAACAATGAAGAAGAAAAAATGTCAGTATAGGCCATGCAAGCATACAAGGCATGTGCCAGGTGCGTATCAGTCTGATTGCTGCCACAGGATGATAGGTCCCTTCTATTGCAACAGAGGGTGCTTAGTGCAGACCCTGAGGCAAGCTGGGCCTTGGACGGGTCCACTACCACCCGGTCCGACTTCCTCCCTGCCTTCACAATGGGAGCGGTGGCAACATCCCTTTTCCATCTTGACCCCATCCTTGCCTTCTTGATAGGAACAAGGGTGGTGACATCCGCTCTCGAGCTGACCTCACCCCTCCTTCTCTTTGGGGCAGAGCCCCCCCCCCTGCTAAGGACGGAGGGCCAATTTCACTGTCATCCCTTTCACGACCAGTGGTGACGGAAGATACCTCGGGTACCCCGAGGATGTTTCGGACCAGCAACATAGTATCGTTGGAAGCCAACCCATCTCCGGACTCCATGAGGGGGTCCAGCGAGCTACATTCCTTCCCACTGCTCCAGCTGCCACCGCCTCAACTATCTCTCACTCCTGTTCCCCGAGAACTCAGGGAGGTCGCGCGATCCCCTGAGACCCTGGGAGGAGAAAGAACTAAAGAAAATTGGATGATCTGCCAAGGAGAAGGCCGGCTTTGTCGGGACCGCCAAAGTGGGATAACGGGTTGTACTTACCCAAAGAAACAGGGTGCCCTAATGTAGCAGGGTCGAATAGGGGCCGATATCATCTATCACACCCAACTCCAAGACGCTCTTTATTCGAGCATCGACCTCCCCGTCAGCCAGTTTTTCGGCTGACTCACGCGTAGGATCATTCGGCCCGGAGTAGCACCACATCTCGTGTGCCTGAACTTGGAGTGGCTAAATGTGCCAATTGAAGAACGTCTATAGGATGACTTCACTAGTAAGGCTCTCTCATACTAACTCCGCTACTTGTTCTAGGATCGACTCCAATGACCTTGCTCACTGGCATCAAGTTCCCGACCCCAGGAGTCCCAGGGAATCGGTACATCTTCGATGAACACTAACAAGGAGGAATCGGAGTTCCACACTAGGAACCACTCCCGGTGTCACCCCTTGTTAGGGGTCGCTAGCCACAACTGGAAGTATTGCACCGACGAGTCGCCACGGATCTGCAGGACCACACCACTGGCTACTGCTTCGCCCCGACGTGAGCGAGGAAGAAGTATTTCCACAGGCTGAAGTGCGGCTGGATCCCCAGCAATGCCTCACACAGTGCGATGAATGCTGTGATGTGGAGGATCCCACCTGGAGATAGGTGATGCAACTCGATTTGATAATAACTTAGCAGGTTGTGGAGGAACTGATGGGTCGGTAGCGCCATCCCCTGCTCATGAAAGGCACTGAATGAGACCACCACATCAGGCCCCAGCTAAGGAATGTCGCGGTAGTCCAGGATGCGGCACCCCTCGAGGTCGGGGAGTAGCCCCTTGGTGTGTAGGCCAGCGAGGTGGGACTACGAGATATTCGATACGTACCACTGCGCCATTGAATCGAGAAGCGACGGGAGCAAGATGACGGCGCGTAAGAAATGGAAGTTCACCTCTCCCTCTTCCGCTTTTCTTTTCACTCTGTCTTCTCTCTCTCTCTCTCTATCACACTCTATTTCTCAAGCGATAGGGAAGGCAATGAAGCGAGAAAAATGAAAGTAAGTAGTGTATGGTAACATGAGGTACATTGCGTGGACCTTTTAAAGGTGAGCAATGAAAGGATAGAACCGAAGGGACTGCATCAAAAGACACTACTTTTCACCCATGATTTCCCCACGGTGCGCCCGCTCAGGAACCATACATGGTGTTGTCCCTGACACCTCATAAGATGTGTGCCATAAATATGCTGCGACAAGTGACTGATCCAGCGAATGGGTCCTACCACGCAAACGGCTTCTAACAGGTATGTCCAAGGCCTTGAGGGTTTGATTAGGTTCCGGGTTCAAAGGTTGTCCCATGACGGGTTACAGGGCTGCCCGAACCGAACAGAGTAAGGGATAAGCAATGAGTGGTGGCTCATAGTTGGCACATCCGGGTGAAGTGAACGTGCCTGACACCGCAAAGTCTATATTCGTGCAAAGTCTATATTCGTGTCATCGACTCAGCAACTCCGTGGCAATCCCCCATAGGGTTGGCATCTAGCCGCCTGGGTCCACAAAATGACCTGGGAACCAAGCGCGGAGTTCTGAGTGGGATCGATAGTAATAATCATCGATTGATGGAATGTCCTGGCCCCGCCATTTTGATTAGGATGCCCCGAGTTCCACTCGGATCCAACCATTAGTTAACTCAATGAGTGCGAGCCATGGACCATCGAGGTTAGTTCGTACTCAACCCCTCCAAGTTGGGGAAGCTTGCAGATGTGGGGCACGATTCAAAGTCGTGGAATTCGAACACTTTCCCATTCGGGGATCGATGAAAAATGCTTGTCCCTCCTCAGCCTCTACCCAACTCTTCGAGTCAAGCACAGGCTCGGGGCCTACAGGTGCCTCACCGCAGAACTTGGACTGAACCCACAAGGGTCAATAACCCCATAAATCCTAGTCCGAGTCCCGCGGTGCCACTGCGCGCAAGAGTCCGAACTAACGAAATCTACCTGGTTCTTTTTAGAAAGGATGACACACATCGAAACAAGATCTCCTTGAGCTGACTCTTCAACTCAGCTAGAGGCTCGGGGGCTACTATTGGGGTTCTGCACCCATGGTACCAAACCCGAGGGAAAAGACATTGGTCTCATCTCATCTAAGGGCCCATCAGTGGGTCAAGCCACTGGGAAGCAGGTCCATCTAGGGGAATCTTCCAAAGATGGGTACGCGGGCGTGCGACACCCTCACAGTTCTAGGTGATGGGTCTCCAACCTCCACGACCTGAGATCCAATATGAGCGGCGATCTTATCCATAAGGTCATCAAAGCGATGTAGACAGCTCAAGTGCCAGAGCCACTAGGCTACTTCAAAACCCTCATGAAGGGCTACGCCATTATGAGCAAATGGCCTGGTCAAGGATAAGCTTGGTAACCAATGACCGCTTTGGCACGTGCCCTTCAAAGCAATGGATAAGACCGGTCACTGAGGATAAGCAAGCCAATCCCAAAGCAACATGGCGAGCCACCGCATAGCAACAGGACCCTAGGACTCGGCCAAATGAGCTGACCCTTTGTAATATAGTCCCACAACTATAAGGGAATAAACAATGAGCCATTTGCCCCCACGCACTATAAAGTGGCCTAGGGCACCGTTTACGGGATGCGATGGATATTTCATTTGTAACACTCCCAAGCTTGTAACCACCATGCTTGAGCTTCTAATATTTAGTAACTGTGTGACCTTGATCTTACTAGCTGGTGGTAAAAACAGTGACAACTTGCATATGACTGTCGTAAATAAGCTTCTATTTACGATGACTAGGCCAAATTTATGGGTGGCGATCTTATCCACAAGGTCATCAAAGCGGTGCAGACTACTCAAGTGCTAGAGCCACTAGGCTAGTACAAAAACCATCATGAAGGGTTGCACCATTATGAGCAAATAGACTGATCAAGGATAAGCTTGGTAAGCAATGACCGTGTGCCCTTTGGAGCAACGGATAAGACCAGTCACCAATGATAAGCAAGCCCATCCCAAAGGAACATGGCGGGCCACCACGCAGCACGGGCTATAAAAAGTGGTCTAGGCCACCGTTTACCCGAGGGTGATGGATATTTCATTGTAACACTCCCAAGCTTGTAACCACCTCCAAGATTTAATAAAGCTCACATACAAAAACACTGGACATAGGGTATTACGCTCATGCGAGCCGAACCAGTATAAATCTCTTTGTTTTAATAGCTAGTTCATCAGAATGAACTACGTGATCTTGATCTTACTAGCCGGTGGTAAAAAACACTGATAGCTTGCATATGACCATTGTAAATAAGTTTGTATTTACTATGGCTAGGCCAAATTTAGCCGTTGTAAATTAAATGCATGACCCCCCGCCGTCTTAAATCAATTGTTTTCCTGTAATGTGAGGTTGGTAGTGCAGAGGGACCATGACATGCCACTACTTCACAGGCTTCTTGCTGAGCAGGCTGCCAGAGCAGAGAGAGATTGTGCAGAGGTTGACTGCACCCAACAGGCCTATAGGAGCTTGTGAAGATCATGACCTTCATTTTTTTAGATGATGGAAAAAAAGGTTCCAGCCTTCACCTTGAAATAAGGGTATTGCTGCAATTACAAAACACCCAACGAAACTCCAAAACAGACCAATACAAATGAATGAGCCATGACAAAGTTAGCTCTTATTACAATGCCAAATCACTCTTAGGTAGCGGTAATCCTATTTAAGAACCTCCACATATGGGTCGTGAAGACTTGCATCACCATAGCCTCCACGGACCTGCAGGCGTCTATTATTTTCTTGGCGAGCTCCTCATGCCTTTGTAGTTGCACACAGTACATCCCTTGGTAAAGAACCTAGATATAAGTTTTAATTGGAGAATTATTAAATACCATATCATTCTTACTTGTCCACAATGCCCAACAAAGAGCTGCTGCTCCGACAAGTACAAGTTTTTTAAATTGATTTCCTAGTCTAGTGACCCAAGCATTAAACATATGTGCCATAGATAAAGGGACATCAATATTAAAGGTTACTTGTACCGCTCTCTATAAAAAACTTGGCAAAGTGACAATCAAAAATAAGTGTTGAATCATCTCAAGATGCGAACAAAACACACAAAACTTATTCCCACTCTAATTCTGCCTAACCAAATTATCTTTGGTCAGCACAACTCCTCACTTCAAATACCACATAAAAATCTTAATTCGGAGTGGGGCCTTCAGTTTCCACAAAGTTGAGTTATGCCTCACTCACGCATCTGTAATCAAAGCTTTATACATAGAATTAACGCTAAACATGCCATTCTAGAGGAGACCCTAAATGAACTTGTCCGGCACATCATTAAGCCTAATATGTGCCACCCTAGCTACTAGCCCGAACCACAAGGTAAGATTGTTCCCTACTAGCCCTCTTCGAAAAGCAATGTTTAGCAGTATCGTACTAAAGATCGATGCAACTGAAACATTCCTCCAATGGGTAATAGCATACAACGGTGGGTATTGCTGTTGCAAAGTAAAATTCCCCAACCATCTATCCTCCAAAAAATGAATATTCCTGTCGTTATTAAGCTAAAAATGACCCAAGCTCAGGAAAGACTCTTTTACATTCATGAGGCCACTCCAAAAATGTGAACCCTTTGGTTTCTTTTGGACGTGCGTTATGGTTTGTGTTCTCAAATACTTCCTCCTTAGCGTATTTTGCCACAACCCCTCTTCATTTATCAATTAGAATAGCCATTTACTTAACAAGTATTTGTTTTGTACATCAATATTATGAATGCGTACAAGACCTTGCTCCTTAGGCTGACAAATGATATTCCTCTCGCCATCCTATATTTCTTTTTATGTTGATCACTCTGCTAGTAAAACTTGGATTTGTAGTAATCTATCTTCTCAAAGAACTCCTCTTGGAACTTCAAAGAATGATAGCATGAATATGACTAGGCTTGTTAGAACAGAGTTAATTAGGACAAGATGGCCTCCCACAGATAAATGTTTGCCCTTCTAGCTACTAAGTTTTTTCTTGATCATTTGCTCTATTATTTTCCAATAATTGTTACTAAGCTTTTTGTGATGCATTGGTATTCTAAGGTATTTGAATGGATATGTACCAACTTGGCATCCAAAAATAATGGAATATTCCCTCTGCACCCCCTTTGCCTCACCAAAACAAAATATTTCACTTTTATGGTAGTTAATTTTGAGCCCTGAGAGCTACTCAAAAGCACACATAAGTAGCTTCAAGTTTTTAGCTCCCTACAGGTCATGGTCTAGGAAAATAATAGTGTCATCCGCATATTGTAATACGGATAAACCATAATCCACAAGATGAGGCACTACTCCACTAAACTGCCCTTCTCTTTTGACCCTATTTATCATGATAGCCAATATATCCACCACTATATTAAATAACAATGGGGATAATGGGTCACCTTGATGAAGGACTTTTTTTGTCTGAAAGTTCTGACCTATTTGGCATTGATTTTAATACCCACATGTCCTCCTTGAATAGTCGAGTCTATCCATTGACACCACTGGTTTGAGAAGCCTTTCATTTGAAGGATTTTCCTCACAAACGATCATTCTACATTATCATACGCCTTTTCAAAGTATATCTTGAATATCACCCCATTTTGTTTTCTCCTATGCAACTCATGAATAGTTTCAAGGAGAACAATAACACCCTCCATAATATTTCTCCTGGGCAAAAAGGTCATTTGGGTCAGTTGAATAACCCTATGAGCAACCGATGTGAGCCGATTAGTCAATACTTTTGTGAAGATCTTAAAGCTAACATTGAGGAGGCAAAAAGGTCTATACTGTTGAATTTTTTAAGCCTCGACACACTTCGGTAATAAAATGATAGCACCAAAATTGAGGCTAAATAAAGGCAACGAACCTTGATGAAACTCACGAAATAAAGTCATCATGTCCCCTTTTATCACTTCGTAGAAGACTTGGTAGAATTCAGCGAAAAAGCCATCAGACCCCGATGACTTATTATGCTCCAATTGAAACACCGCTCTTTTCACCTCCTCTTTTGAAAAGCTCTCCACTAGAATATCATTTTCCTCTACTGTCACCTGAGGAATATCATTGCTTCGACCCTCATCCAACCTCATTGAATTTTCCTGGGGACCCCCAAATAGATTCTTGTAATACGAGGTTATGTATTTTTTTTAACTCACCATCCCCACTAATACAACGACTACCATCTTGAAGTTGAAAGATATGTGACTTTCTATGTCTTCCATTCGTTAAATCTTGAAGTACTTAGTATTCACGTCCCCTTCTAAAAGATGCTTAGACTTAGATCTCTGGTACCATTTCAACACCTCATCTTGAGCAGATAACAAACTCACCTCCGCCTTTTTATCAAACAAATCCAATTTATCTAGCGGCCTTTTTTCTCTTTTTTGTTTGCCCCACTCACATTTTTAGCCCATCCTCTCAAGTGTTGTATAACCCTTTGAATTTTTTCTTGCCAATATCTCATACTATCTTCCTTATCAGTCACACTCTCCCATATCTCCTTCACCATGTCGACAAAAATATCACGTAGTAACCAACCCAATTCAAATTTTAATAAGGACTGATTATCACTTGATGGTGCCCGGCCAATATCTAGGAGCAAAGGTGTATGATCGGATATATCTCTTGATAGTGCAATACCATTTGCTAGCGGAAATTTTTTGCTCCCAATCGGTTGACATCAGAATTCTATCTAGCTTCTCATATGTGGGGTTTGCCATCGAGTTAGCCCAGGTGAATTTCCTCCTTGACATCTCCAGCTTCTAGAGATTAAGGCCATCTATCACACTATTGAATAAAAACGGCTATCGGTGTTCAAAGTTATCCTTATTCTTTTCACTTAGGTTTCTTAACATGTTAAAATCCCCACCTATCAGAATAGGTAATTGCTCGACTACCAAGGTGTACCATCTCAGTTAAGAATTACTCTTTTAAATTTGATTGGGCAGGACTATAAATCGCTACCAAAGCCCATTTGAAGCCATCTTCTTTGTTACACAAATAGAACTTCACGTAGAAATCACCTTCATCTATCGCACCAATGTCAAATGAATCAAGATCAATTCCTAACAAAATGTCACCCGAACAGCCCCTAGGCTCTTTACAATGTCATAAAAAATTCCTTCCCCACTTAGAGTCCTAAGCACATCATCAAAGAAACCTTTCCTCCCCGTTTCCGATATAGCAATGAAACAAGGGCTTTGCTCTCTAGTTAAGTCCGGAACAAAACTATGTTTCTTGGGGTCCTTAAAGCCATTACAATTCCAGAAAACACCTCTCATAATTCTACTTTTTAAACGTAATAGATTTCTTCCCCTTCCTGTTACTACTCATCCTATCATGATCTCTCTGCAAATATATTTTTTAAAAGTTTCTCTAACTCCTCTTCTTCCAACTCTTTCTCCTCTCTCTCTAACACCTTGTCTTTTAAACTAGGTGGCACATGATCCTGCAAACTACTCAAAGCATGATCTTTAATTCTATTCAAAGATTCAGCAATTCTAGCATCATCATCCCCTAATGAAATTCCTATGTCATTTAAATTATCTATCACCAACAAATCATTAACAAAAATGAGAAGATCATGACCTTCATGGCGCCTGACTTTAGTGCTTTCACACAGTTCCTCCAGGAGCTCCGGATGATGCAGGTTACCCCACAGTTAGCACAGCCACAGCAGCAGCAGCAGCAGCTGCCACAGCTTGGACAATCTTCACAGCCTCTCAGTCCCAACAACAGCAGCAGTATGTCCAGTCACCACTTCAGTCTCGGGTACAGCAACCAGGGAGGGTTCATTGTTGAGAAGCCTCAGACCTCGATTAACAGAGCCAGCCGAGTGCTTACTTCTCGACGTTACTCGCAGCGCCTTTTCACACCTTCTGGATTACTTTCAGGGCTGTCGAGTCGGTCTACTTTTGTCGGCCTGAGCCTACGGGTAGTGCTACCTTCTTCGCAGCCTCTCACTTGGTTCACTATGTTGGAATAATTTTATTAGTCCCTCACAATTTTAAAAGTTGGATCCACTATCAGATGTAAAACAATGTGTTTATAGCCCCTCACAATTTTCAAAGTCAGGTCCATTTTCTTTATGATAGTTTTTAAAAACTATTTAATTTGAGATAAAAAAAAGTGCTTCCCACCTTATCCATTTAATACCATACTAGATTCTGATATACCCAGTCAGGGTTACACCCCAACAATTTTTTTAGGGTTCCATATGTATGAGAATGACTAAAATAGATGTTGGCTATCAAATCCCTCTTTTATCTGGTTTTGACACCGGCTATGTTAGGACAATATATGCCAAGTTGGCTCATGAGCATCACAGTTTCTAAATTAAGCATTGCCATGTCACTAAAAATGTTGATCTGGGGGAAAGATTGGAGTTTAGCATATGTCAAAATGAGGAGCGCCATCCAATCCAACCCCGGTCCTGACCCCTGACACAGGAAAGGGTAGTCCGCGGAAATGCCATATGGAGCATTTCTAGTATCCTGTACAAAAGTGGATGTGGCTTGCAGCAAATGGTGTTGTGAGGAAATCGAAGATTATTGCAGCTGCCAGGGAAAATACCACTATTACAAGGCAACAAACAAACTCTGCCGTCTCACCGACATCTTCTCCTCAGGTGCAAACTGCTTGGGATGAGTGGATGATATTATTGTATCTGTGCACAGGAACAAGTCAGCATGTGCAATTTACTACAGTTTCCTCTTTTCTTATTTATTTTCAATTCTGGGTACTCGATCTGTGCAATTTGTTTTTTTCTTCCTTGTGCTTACATGTTGCTGTCAACATTAATTGTTTTATAGTAATATAATTATGTTGTTCTAAAATAGTAGGTCGCAAGTCCACATAAAGGTGGGGGAGGGGGGTGTGCTAGGCTTGATGAGGCAACAACTATTTTAGTCATCTATATACAGATGAAACCTCGTAGAAACTCATTGGGGGCGTAACACCCTTAGTGGTGCACCATATCGGAACCCGAATAGGGTATTAAATGGCTAAGGGTCGGGTCGTCACTCCCTTGATAGCACGCCGTATCTTAATTTGGATATTATGTTAAATGAGTAAGGGTCGAGTTGTCACATCCTTAATGTGAGGTTGTAGTGAAAAAATTAGTAAGATTCTTCACATTTAACTCGACGGATGCAAAGGATAAGCAAGCTAGTAGGTTGTATGTAGGTAGCTAAAATGTAAGGTTGATTATGGGTAAACTTTGAAAGGTAGTCGTGACATGTATTCTTTATGTCAGGACAAAATGGAAGGGACAAAAGACGAAGGAGGTTGAAGATACCAGCTTCTAGATATGGTACACAAGAACTACGACGATCAAGAATGAAGTAGACATCGTGATCAACATATGAGCCTTAAGGATGGAGTGGTGGACTTCAAGCGGCAAGGTGACATGATTATTTTAGTGGATCTATTCATTTGGACATTCGGTTCTTAATATTATTAGTGCTTATGTCCCTCAGATAGGTCTCATAAGAGCATCAAGAGGCAATTCTAAGAGGAGTTGGGCGCAATGTTTGATAGTGTGTCCATCTATGATGGGTTGCATAAGGACTTCGGGTATGAGAGTAGGAATCAAGAATGGGAGGGTGTCTCAAATTTCACCTCCTACAACTTAATGGTAGTGAATACCCTCTTTAGAAAGATAACATCTCATCTAGTAACTTTTAATAGTGGTTAGCATTATAGCCAATTCAATTTCATGCCAGCGAGAAGAGATGGTAGACATGCTTATTTAGATTGTAAGGTGATACCTGAAGAGTGTGTGGTACCTCAACATAAACTTGTGGTAGCGGATTTTCATTCTCAGATTCACATTCAACGGAGTAAGCACATCAAAGTGTTAAGAATGAAGTGGTGGAAGTTTAAAAAAGAGTCAACACATACTTTTAAGAAGAGGGTTTTTTTATGATGGCTCTTAATATGAAGGAAGTGATGCAAACATGTGGATGAACATGGTCACTTGCATTAGAAAATTGGTCTCAAAAGAGCTCAGAGTGACTAAAGAGACATGGTGGTGGAATGAGAATGTGCAAAATATTATTAAGGAGAAAAAATAGTGTTTTAGGCGTATGTACACATATAAGAATGTAGATAAAGTAGAGCAGTACAAAGTGGCAAAAAAGACAACAAAACGAGTGATAAGTAAAGCAAGGGAACAGATGTATGATACACTATACCAGCGGTTGGGAGTGAAGGAATGGGAGAATGACATGTCTAAGATGGCTAAAAATAAAGAGGAGACAGAGATATCATCCAAGTAAAATGCATTAAGGATGTATTAGTAGTATTTTTCTGATTATGCATGGGGAATGAATTGATCTCTAGCTTGTGTGTGCATCTATCAATATTAAATGAGATTTAAGAATTGGAAATAAGCACATGGATATGCTGGACAATTTACAAGCTTGGCATGGGTGGTTCCTGATGGCAGTCAACTGTAATATTACATACATAACTCCCTGATTTTTTCCCATTTTTTTATCCAGTGAGATTGCCTCTTTTTGTTGCAGAGACATAACTAGAATCTGAGGCACATTGTTATGTAAATCCGAGGTGGATCATGCCTGAACTTGTAGAACACCCCATTGATTGTCAGTAAACAAAAGCTAAGTAAACTACCACTACTGCCTGATCCTAATTTGCTTTTTCATGGAGCTCAGACTATGATTGCTTGAGGCACCCCTCACCTTCACCAATCCCGCCCATGGAGCTGGAGCAGCAGGTTACCGAGCTCAGTTGACAAGGTTGGTAAAGAAGTTCTGCCTCTGTGTGCCGTGCATTGACAGGAATGTCCAACAGCAAGTCTTGATCAGAGTAGTTGTTAAGTGCTCCAGTACAGGCTAAATCTTTGGTGGCATGGCCAGATTTTGGCAAAGATATGCTTCTGCACTGAGGAGCCAAAGCCCCATGTTTTAGAACTCTTTTAGGACTCCTCACGGTTACCTTCAGTTCTGCATTGCACAAGAAAAGCGAATCAGATCTTGTTTGT
>VSTD030001246.1:0-13513 GCA_008808055.3 Sporobolus alterniflorus
CTTGCTGAGTACCAACCATAAGTGTACTCAACCTTGCTATTTTCCCCTGCTACTCAAACCTGCTACTCAAAAGGAGAGGATGGACTAGAATTCATCGACGAGGAGTTCTAGGCTACGTGTTGCCCCGGCTGTTGTTCCTGTGATGTTATGGAGTCTTCCGCTGTTCCATTCTGCTGAGGGTCGTCATAGTCTTTAGAGACACTACTTATGTAATAATTATACTTTATTCGTGACATTTCGTTATCTGTGAACACTTTTGGCCGTATGTGTGGAACAATTGATCTTGGGTCATGCATACAATGAGTACATGGTTTTGGCATAAAAACCGGGTATGACAACCTTCCGCATCTAAATCGGCCCGGGGTATAGGAATTTCAGAATACCTAGAGTTAAACTCGCTGACTGCCGCATATTAGCCAGGATAATCTCTCGTGATCGGTTCAGCAGGCTATCTAACATCTGTGGAGCGCAGGTGATGGAGGAGGACTCACCTAGGTAGAAGAAGGTAACTATGTTGTTCACCATTGCCCTTGGGGCGCTAAGCTTGGCATCAGATTTTGTGAGTCAGAGTGGGAACAGTAAGGAGTCCAACGATAATGGATGTTTTAACTCAGTCAGGAGACTTACTCTCTAGTTTTTTGGTGAGCTAGGCGACTTCCTTTTGGTAGTCATCATTTGCTTGAGTGGTGTGCTCCAAGCTAAGTTCACAGGTTAAGACTTCCTTCAGACCCCCACCACCTTGTCTTCTAGGTGGTTAACCTTGTCTTCTAGGTGGTTAACCTTGTCTTCAAGAGTGGGGATTTGGGTGGTGAACCTATCAGTAGAGACTTTTAGATCACGGACTGCCTAGGAGAGTACATCGGCTTCGACCTAGGCTGTGACTCGGTCAGCCTTCTCCACGTCCAGATCTGCTTTCAAGCTGGCAAGGGCCTGGGTTTTTGAGCCAGGAGCACCGGAAATGACACTAAGGGCCAGAAGTTGGTCTTTATATTCTACGAAGGAAGTTATGATCAATCCAGAGTATACTCGGATATGATGAGCTTAAGAGACAAAGAGGTGGTAAGATTTTACATTCTTTTAGTTGGGTTTCCTTAGTACATTTGGCCTCGAGTTCCTCAAGCCGTGCAGCCAGAGCTGAGATGTACTCATTCACTTCATTGAGTTCATTTTCCTACATTTGAGTCTCTTGAATCTGCTTGAGTGACACCCTCAAGAACTGATCTTTGTCTCAAGAATGTTTTACTACTACCTGTTTCAAGGATGAGTTTGGCCTCAAGATAAGAAGGTAATGGGGAACGTGGAAACTTACATCTATATGCTCGGAGGTATTCTGCATGCTGGAGTAGAGGGCCTTGATTTGTTCTTGTTCGGCTTGGGTATTCACGATAGCCGACACGTATCGACTGATGTGGAACACTGCCTGAGTGAAGTCCAGGTTGTCCTAAGGGACTCTGCAACACGTGAATATTGTCGTGGTTGTTTCCCAGGCCTCGGCACAAAAGGGCCTTCACCTGATGTTGTCCACCATGTGCCCCGAGTCCAAATGACTTAGGCTAATTGGGGGTGTGTCTTGATGCCTAGATGGATCTGGCCTTGGAGATTGACGGGTAGCATCACGTTGTGAGTCACCAGTAGGCGGAGAAGTTGGGTTACTCATGGGATTGGATGGGACGTGGGTACCCTCTAAGCCTGGGTGATTTGGTGTCTTTAGAGGAGTTTTTCTAGCAGAGGGACTCAGGGGCTTGTCCACCTTCAGGGACTCACCCTCGAGTTGAATGTCCCTTGTAGGAGAAGATAAAGGGATGTCTTGAGGCACTCTGCACGGAAGTCCACAGATTAACGATGAGTGATAAAAAAGAGAAGACTTATGATGAATATACCTCTTGGATTGGAGGATTGGGATCCCTTTCTGAGTTCTCGGTGCAGGAATTAATGCCAGAGTTTTTGATTTAGGGCCAGTGATCTTGAGACCACCCAAAGGTTTCTCGACTATTTCCCTAGCCTTTTTAGGGGGATTTGGGTCAATATGCGCCTTTCGCTTGTAGGCCCGAGTCCTTGGGGTACTAGCACTGGATCCAGCAGGGGGGTCTTCCGAGGGCTCGGCGCCTAGATCACATGCCAAAATTGAGATGGCAGGGATCGGGACATCGCCTTCAAAACCAAGGATGGGCAAGATAAAGCTGTCAAAGTCCTGCATTAAAGAGATTAAAATATGAGATCTTAGAAACAATGAAGACAGCGTTAAGCTGGGTGACTTACCGGGTCCCTTTCAATCCTGATGTGGTAAGGGTGCATTTGCTAATCAGCGGGCCACGAAGAAATATCTTGGAACATTTCTCCTAGATGCTTCAAAAGAAGTTCTAAAGTCATCTTCTCTTAAGTTTCCCGAGTCCGGTCCTGGAGTCCACTATACTCTCAGACTGGATGAACTTGCTTCTTTAATGGTTGGCCTCAGTGGGCTAGCCAATGGGCGGCCACACACACACCTGTCTGGCCTTTTTCTTTCAAGGGATTGACCTTATCGATCAAGGCAGGAACTTGAGGAGCTTCAAGTGGAGTGGTCTCTTCACTCCAAGTTCCTTGGAACTCGGGGAGTCATCCCACGAAGGCAGGGAGGCTAGGTTCATGATTCTCATAGTAGAACCATGCTTCGTGCCATCCCTGGAGAGAGTTCTTCAAGGGAAGGTTGAGAAAACCAGCATGAGTCTGTTGGCCTATGCCGCCTATGACTTTCCGATTTGTGGTGCTCGGCTCATATTTTAGGAAAAAGTAATTTTTGAACAAGGGGAAGTTTGGGAGAATCCCTAGATAGGCTTCATAGAGGTGGACAAAAACAACGATCCGAAGGATGGAGTTAGGGTTGAGATGGACCAGTTCGATTTGATAGTGGTCTAGAAGGCCGCGAAGAAAATCACAGACTGGGAGTCCAAATCCACATTGGAAGAAGGAGGCGAACACCATGATTTCATTGGTGTTGTTTGTTGGAATGTCCTCACCAGTGGCGGGGTGCCATTGCAGCACCTCACGTTCAGGGAGAAAGTAGCTCGCGACGAGCTTACAGATCTCGCCTTCATTGGCGACTCATGGCAGGAACAGGTTTGGGTGTGAGGCGGCCATGGCAAGAGAAGAAGATTGCGGTGACCATGGAAAGACTGACAGAGAAATTACGGTGGAGGATGCAATAATTTAGTTCCCGATCTGATCCCCTTTTAAAGGCGGAATCGTCAAGGGGCGCACAACGGTTGGAAGAATCGCACAGCGGGCAAATTTTACCTCAAACAGTAGAATTGCTACGCTTTAAGTCCTGAATCATTAAAAGATTAACCCAATGGTAAACAAGAATTAAGACCGTGTATAAAAGTAAAAGCAGAAAGATATTTTTTGGTGTGAATTCTGATCATGAGCCTTCAGATCAAGAAGTGAGTTGACATCTAAAAAACAAGGTTTGACTCCTGAATCAATTATTGGAGAGATTTGGTACAGGAGTCAGGGGCTACACCTAATAGGTGCACCTATCCGTGTTTTCAAAAAACTTGAAGAAACTCAGTCAGAGTCGTTTAATACTCGACGAGAGCCAAGAAGTACTCAACGAGTTAGTCTTAAGTCAGAAAGAGCACTCAACAACTTCGCGAACACAGGAAAGTCCAATACATTGGAAGGAAGCTCGCTTGCCAAGCACTCAGGGGGCGCTGACGATATCTGGTACCATCAGTACCACGTATCAAGGACTCAGAGGAAAGGAACAGGGGGCCAACCATGAGTCGGCCCACTCAGCCTAAGGACTCGAGCCGGGTGGCCCCTGTCTGGGGTAGTTTAATAGATATATATAGAATCAAATCTTGTAAATAGAGCAAGTAGAGATAGAGTTTGAGTCTCATATAATTGTACCGACTCAATCTTCCATGTAAACCCTACCCCCCGTGGACTATAAAAGGAGGGGTAGAGGGGGTCTTGAACCCAAGACATCATCATCCAACAACACACACATGACGTAGGGTTATTATCCGCAAGGAGGCCCAAACCTGTCTAAACCCTCGTGTCTCTCATGTCCCATTGTTCGTTACTTCCGTGAGCACCGCCTCTCTCGAATCTAGTCGTAAAACCATGACACAAGCCCTAGTGCATCTAACCACTGTCCTAGAGCTTTGTTTACCTTTGTATCTTAATTATGATTCTTGATTGTACATTAAGTTGTAGGTGTTAGATTGATACTCTAGTTGCATTAAGTTTACTTTCCCAATCCTTCCTTATCAATCCTATTGCTAGAGATAGGTTGATAGCTTGGCTAGGCGTAGGAGTAGGTTATGGTAGATGGCCGAGTGGTTGGAAGACCACATGGTGGCCATAGGTTCTTAAATCTCAAACTTTGGAACCTTTGGTGGATTTTTTTGTTATATTGGAGACTGGGCGGGGCCCTTAGGTGGAACGCAGAGACCATCAGTTGGGAAGGTCAAGGAGTGTGATATAGAAATCCAACACCTCCAAAGTTGTAGCCCAGCTTGTGTCGGTTAAGGACTGATGGGTTGGCCCCGGTGAGTAAGTATTAAGCGTACCGATCGCATGCTGGTATATGAGCCCAGTAAGCCTAGTAGCCTGCCATCAACAAAGGGTGGTTTACCCCCACTGCTTCAATGGTCGCCTCAGGGAGAGAAACTGGGTACAGAATTGTGGATCAATCAGCCGTCGAGCTGAGGATTGGGTCAGGAGCCCTTTTTCTTGGGAGCAGTGATTCTGTCCATCGCTGTTGACAACTTCACGAAAGGTTGCTATACGTGGACCATGTGAGATTTGTATGGTCGAAGGCCATATGTGGACTAAGTGTGGAAAACGTGTAGCATGTTGGTCAGGCTTTCCCCTATAGGGTGTACGTCGATTCAAATCATCGCGACTCTTGGGTATGAGTACCACTTGTTTGTGGCAGTCATCATGTTGATAACTTAATGAATCTAATGAGCTTAATGGATGTGTTGCTTTAATATACTTAATTGATTGCAACTCTTGTATGATTAGAGTAGGTTGCACCTTCCTTTTATAATGTTTTGAATAGAGCTAAAAGATAAAAGTGAGGACCCACTCTTAGCGCAGGTTTGGCATTGAGTTAGAGCTTATCCCATGAAGTCTTGCATGCTGTTTATGGCCACATTGACATGTGTCTTGTTGAGCTTTAGTTACCCAGGCTTTGCCTTATTTTTGTTTTGCAGGTGCTTTCTCTCTCTCCCTTTTGGCATAAGCCATTTCTAAGGTCGGCATCTCTAGGGTAAGGTGTCATTCTTGATCGATGAATGATCGCTTCCGCAAATATCTTTTATTTTCAATCTTTCACTCAAAACTCTATAATCAAATTCGAAACTTAATTTGTAATAAAGTTTAACTTTCAGACTATTTCATTAGTTTAATTCTTGTATGTGATATATGATGCATTGTTACTTCGGTAATGACACCCCGTAATGATCCTAGTTAAGACTAACCATACTTTCTTAAGGGTGGGACGTCACAGCTAGTATCAGAGCGTTATGGGTATAATACACCATGTTCGACAATATTTTTGAAAACCTACAGTGAGGAAACACTTAGATGCCCATATAACAACTATAGTAGTCTTAATAGGTGGCAAGCTAATTGGGTTTTACTTTATGCATTTACTCTCCATAATTTACTATTATGTAACGATGCACCTATGACATGGTAAGAAGGTAAGTTTCCTCCCACCGAGTAATATGAATCCTGGACCCATCCCCTCAAGATGAGGCTTGCTTGAGGATAGTCCCTATCGTGCGGTATGGGCTGCGTGTTTGTTGTGCGACTAGCCACAACCGTGCACCTAGGGCATGGGGACCTAGGAATGTCTTATGGTCTCCTCTACAAGACGTGAATACATTCTCGCAACGTATGCGGCGCTATCCACGCAGTATTAAACGCATGGGCGCCGCTTGGGCATAAGTGGTGATGTATGTGAATATATATCTATTGTGCTTTTTTGCAGGTACGCTAACCACATTTCCGTAAGTCGTATCATTAGAGTTAACTACAGGGATGGCTATGAATTGCCACCGACTATGTGTACGCCACCTATAGGTGACAAAAGTTTTTCTTTTGGTGAGGAATGAATAGGACCGACATATTGTCATGACATTGCATCCTCATGCTACATAATAACTATGTTGAAAACCTTAACAAAGTTGCAATCTTAAGAAACTAAAATTTGTTAAGATCATCCGATTTTTCTTCTTAGCTTCCACGTCTTAGAATTTCTTTGTCCGATGTCGAAATCTGGAGTTATACCACTTTTTGGAAAGGTAGCAAAGTCTCCTACAATTTTGATGTTCTGTATTTCCTCCGTTTTTGCCGGTATTAAGGCTCAACCACCATTTGTCAGTGAGGATGTGTAAATATTTACTGGAAAGATATTGAAGTTATCTACAACTTTTGTATAAGGCATTTTTTCTAAATCTGTACCATTGGAGATCAGCAGCGAGTTTAGCGATGACCGCTCGTTAAGGACAGATTTTGTCCGAAAGGGCAAAACTGAACTGAAAATTTTTATCACTTTGAACTCCAACCCCAATCTCAAAAGATCATGAGCCATACTTCCTTTCCGACTAAATTGTCCCTGTAGTTCAGTTCAGGAGTTGATTCTTATCTTGCTGTGAAGCCAAATCGGTTTCCAGCCTTCTGGTGACATCCGCTTTTCCTCGCTGTTTTCAGATTGCGATAACTTCGGTTCGGCTTAACCCAGTAAGTCATGTGAGGATGCATTGGAGAGCTAAGAATATTATTGCAAGTTTCCAGATATTGTATTAGTTTTGTGATAAAAAGTTTAGGTTTCTCAGATTGCTCAAACCTGTTCAGCATAGAATTTCAGCAGCCTGGTCGATGTTCAAAAAATCACAACTCCTAGATTGTTTATCATATCGAGGTATGAAAATAACCGTTCGAAAGATGAGAAAGTATTCTATAATGTTTGTATTTAGCTCCTGGTCGGAATTATAACACCCTGTTTTCACAAAGAAATAAAAACCTCAGAAATTAATTGTTTTATTTAATAAATATGTTTATTGCATTCATACTGTTGCATATTTTATTTTTGTTTGATGTGTGCTTTTATATTTTATTTTATGAGTAGGAGTTGTTCAAAGTTCGAATTTGTTTTGAATTCAAATAAATTTGTGAAACTATAAAAGGTTTGGAAATTAGAAAGCTTTTTCTTTTCTTAGCCTGGCTAGTGGGCCGAAATACCACTCCACCATGAAGCTGGCCCAATCGGCCTACGCTGCCTCCACCCCGCGCGTGGACCGATAGTGGCCCAGCCACCAGCCTGCCGGCCCAGTGAAGGCCAAGCGCATTACATGCATCGCCACCACTAACCCGACCCATTGTGAGACCAACCTAGATCCGACCTGCCCGATAACCCGCGGCCGGAGTTCTTACCCGAATCAAACTTATCCCCAATCAAAAATCTTCTCTGATTCGGATTAAAACCGAGCCCCATTCGAATCCAGCAGTGCTACGAGATAAACTCCTTGTTGTACACATCTAGGAACGAATTCCCCTATAAATAGTCATCTGATGAATCTCGATTTCATAAAGTTTTGACCGCAAACCCTAGCTTTGCCACATCACCGTCGCCGCGCCGCCAGATGCTTTCTCATGTCAAACCAACGCCGCGATGATATTCTTTGAGCTCCACCACACCCGTAGGTGCCTTCATCGTCATCGGAGTGCCACTGGAGGACGCCCTCACCGTCAACAAGCTTCGACCGGACCACGTCGCCACCAGCTTTCCACCGCTGTAAGTATGCAAAATGAGTTCCTATCATTGCCTAGGTCATGTAGGAAGAAATCTCGTTGTTTTTAGTCCCCCGTAGCTCGAGCTTGAGACCTCACCGTTGGCCATGGCCGCCGCCGTCTCTATTTCACCGGTGCTGACAGAGCAAAGGGGAGGCCATGGTGCACCGTCCGTGTCTTGATCACCGGCCCTGATTAGAAGTGGGAATACCAGTTCGTACGGATTGATCTGAGCCGCATATCGAGTTTTCAATGTCTATGTTTTATGCACACCGTGGACACTGGTGGACCACACCCATGGACTCGGTCCATAGCCGCGTCGACCCGGTTCATCTGTTTTTCAATAGAAAAATAATTCATTATTTCTAGAAAATAGCTGGAGCCTTGGATTTGTACCAAAACACCCCTAAATTGTTCCAAAATTATGTTTTAGTCCCTGTAATTTTACATTTAGGTTCATATTTAATAAGTTTTTATAATTACGATTAGGTCCCTGTCTGAATTAATCTTATTTATTTTAATTACCCTTTTATTCTATTAACTTCAAACCTTCATAACTTCTTAACTGTAGCTCCAATTTAGGTGATCCTTGTGTTCATGCATTCGTAGCTATGAGTAGCATTTTTTGGTACTGTTTTCTTAGTCATTAGATATTGTTTGGTGTATTGTTTATTTATTTATTTTCATTGCTTTTTCTGGTCGCTATCGTTAGGCACCGATGACTTCGAGAACTTATAGGAGTTCGACGTTCAAGGCTTTGAGTAGTAAGCAAGAGAGCAACGCAAGTGACACTTGACCATATTGATCAAATGTGCTTTCTCTCTCTAGATCACATATTGGTCTGCATGCTTTAATATTGTTACCTAAGCCTCATACCATTAGGATTTGGGTTTACATACTTGGGTAGTTATGCTTAGCCCTGCAGTCTTGAGTGTTGTACAAGTCTTCCATCCTTTGTGATGTTGAGTTTAGCTTGTGTCTTTGTGAGAATGTTGTGGTCTTCCATCCGTTGAGATATGAGGTGACTGTGGTGAGGATCGATGATGTGGTTTGAGCAATGGTCAAAATGGTGGAGATGGTTATTACTGTCGTGGCATGTGGTGCTCGAATCTACTAAGGATCAACTCTTAGGAGTAGACACCCCATGACAACATGTGCCACCACGTGTCTGGTATGAAACAACTTGCTTACTAATTAGGAATACTATAGGTAGCGTGTCTTGCTCAGTTCAGTTGATATTGGCATCATACTTTCTGAAACGCCTTACCCACATGGTGAAAGAGGGGTCATTTGTTCAGGAAACCTTAGCACTGCAAGCGGGGCTGTTTGTTGGGAAAAATGTAGCAAAACATGACATGCTCCTATAGTAGATCTTTGTAATGGCATGTAGTGATCTCTAGGGCATACACCAAAGGAAGTGTAAAAATAGCAAAAAGGAGGTTTCTCTAGTCGCTTAGCTAGCGATGAAATCACTACACATGGGTATGGGGCGCTACCTTTGCAAAGTGTACAACTATCATGATAGCCGATCTTGTAGTTACAAACGGTATGGGATCCTCTCTAGATTAGATGGTTTAGTTGGGAATGGTGTGGCTTTGGTTTAGTCTTCCAGAAGCATTGTGATCCCTTGTGCCTATTGTGCCCTTTGTGATATACTTTAATTAAACTTTATGTGGGTAGTATAGCCTATAACATTAACTTAGTGAATAAGTGGTAATAATTTGAGAATTTAGGTGCATTTCTGCTTACAACCTTATTACAACTTTACCTGGTTATTATTACCTTGCATATTATTTTATTCCTACACTTGCTGAGTATCAACCATAAGTGTACTCAACCTTGCTATTTTCCCCTGCTACTCAGAAGATGGTGATAGAGAATTCTTCGATGAGGAGTTCTAGGCTTGCGCTGCCCCGGTTGCTATTCCTGTGGTTTATGGAGCCTTCCGCTATTCTTCTTCGCGAGAGTCAATCTTAGTCTCTGATGGACAATATTTATGTAATAAGTATACTTTATTTGTGACATTTGGTTATCTATCAACACTGTATGGCAGTGTGTGTGGAATAAATGATATTGGGTACACATGCGAAGAGTACTTGGTTTTGTTCACAAAATTGGGTATGACAAGATTCCAGTCGCATTAGAACCGGAAGTGCATTTTCCAACTGCTGCTTGCAGTCAAGTCAGATTCGACGTCGGTGCTAATGTTTTTGTTTGAAGTCTTGATGGCAGATTGAGCATGCCCACTATCCACGATGTTCAATTAGCATGCTTGGAGTTCAGTTTATATCTATGGTTGCTCCCTTCGCAAGGTGGTACCGAGTTGTCGCACAAGCTCATAACTTTCGCCTTCCTTTGATAGCTACGCGCCTTTGGATAGTCGTGTTCGCTACCGCCAGATTTGATGTTTTTGATCGAGTCCCTAAACCATGTTGCCCCTTATGGCAGAGTTCACTCCTCAGAGCTCTGATTGACAGTGGTCAACCATACAACTTCTATGCCATGGAGGATTACTACCTCCACATCCTACCTTGACTCCTCTTGTTCGAAAGTGTGTCGATCTGCTATTTCGAGCAAGTCATTCGGTATCGTTTTCCAGTATCACGTATTCTTGCTCACCTCAATAGCACCAACTCACGAGTGTATTCTAACTTTGAGCAAGAGTGCGAGTACCAAATACCATCTTGAGTGTGACTTGATAATCTTGTTGCTATCCTTTGTTTTTGTTGTTCTCTGCTAGTTGATTATACCGATAAAAGCCGGAATTCAATTTGTTACAATGTGGAAGCTGCATTGAACTCTCATTGAATTGCATTGTAAACCATTCATGCTCCTTTAATCCTCCAGTGCCATATTTTTTTGACACAACTCTCATTGGCTCGGCGATGCCCATCACTATCTTGATGTGGTCATTGACTGTTATAAACCATTACGACTTCTCCTCTAACCACTACCACATTATTGGTGATAAGGAATCAATTCACAACTTTCTCAAGAACCTCTAGGGCCTTTCATTCTAAATATGAGCATTCTGGTGGGTATAACCACAAAGCTGTCTCAAAACTCCTTTGAATCACATTGTAAATCTTTCCGCTCCTTGGCTCATCAAAAGGCACCTGATCGTGTCACCCTCTCTCATTGGTTCTGCTAAGCCAATCGTTACCTTGATAAGCTTACACCTGCACATTTTGAGACCCGTGTCACCTCTTGGTCTCAACATGGCCATCTCGGGATTGAAAGACACCACCGTAGTGCTAACAAGCTCTCCTATGACCCTGATTCCTTGTGTGTGAACCTAAGCCATGGGTTGGTTCTGACTGGTTGATGAGTTTGTCTAAATTTCAACCTTGTCTTGAATTATGCCGGTTCATCTAGGCGCATTTCCTCATCGGAATTAGCAAAAGACCCTTGTGCATCATTCATCAGAACGGATGGTGTATTACTCGAGGTGCGCAAATGGAAAGAAAATTGTTGTGCCTGGAGTCTCGTTGCTACAACAAGTCGCATCCTGGCCCTAAGCTTATGACTTCTCTAAGATTAATGATCAAAAGTCTTTCCTTGTTTCTTTCAAATCCCTGTTTGACTTTCCTAAGTATTACCTACATATCATTCACTCCCAACCAAGTGTACTCCTTGGTTCATTTCTATCATCAAGCTTTGTCGTTGTGGCTTCACGAGTGCCTTCATGTATCCTACTTGGTGCCCAAATACTCATCAAGGTCGATACAATACTATGTTAGTGTTGTCCATTTCGGTGCCACATCAGTATGATCTTACCTGTGACTTCGTGTATCCATCCTGTTCGATCATTCAAGGGAATATCATCTTCAATAGCGCCAATGGTCGACCAGGTTTGGAATTTGAGAAAGTCCTTAACATTGGAATTTGAGAAAGTCCTTTTCCATTACGAGCATCCACTCGAGTTGCTGGGCTAGAAGATTGAGTAATGAAGCGCAACACAAGCAGAGTCATGAAGCACAATCCAATTCTACAAGATGCTTTGTCGCCCACGCACGGAAGGAAAAGTTGCATGGGTGACCGATAAGTTCTTCTCCTTTCAACAGTCCCGATATCCTTCTTGCTACACGGTCAATGCATCTTTCATTGTTTCTTGTGTCCCCTCCTTCATAAATATTGGGACAAGATTTATTTTAATAAGGAAGGCTGTAACACCCTGTGTTATAGCTTTTCTAATCACATTCATTAAGGTCTTAATTGAGAATCAAATACATTGATTTGCTCAATTCTAAGTAAGCAATTCAAATTATTGTAATAAGCAAGAAATGCACAAATTTGAATCTCCAAATTGTTTTCATGAGTTGATATTTCATCCAAGTGCAGTAAGGAGCTTCTTGTTCGAATTGCATTAATCCTTGAAAATTCCAATCAAATTCTATTGAATTTCAAACCCTAGTGCTTTCTTGATTTTTACTTCAAATTCTATACCAAATTGTGAAAAGTTCCGATAAGGAAAGTTGTTCCATATTTAATTATATACAAATCCATATTTTATGTGAAATCTTTTGAGAAAGGGAAGGTTGTCGTTTGATCAAATCAATTCATGTCAATTTGAGAGTTTTTGAATAATTATAAAATGGCACTGTTCATCGGACCAAGCCATAGCAGCCAGCCCAGCAACCAACCGTGCCACTGGCCCACAAAACCCTTCCTGTACTGGACTCCAGCGCGTGCAATCCCCTACCTCAGCCAGCCGCTGCCCACCTCCGCCGCTCCCGTGAGCTGTCGGTGCTGGGCCCCTCCCTCCGACGAGCCACCGGACCGGGCGCCCCACCATTCTTTTCCCCCTTTTCCCCTCCTTCACAGCGACCCAAGTCGCTTGTGCCGCCATCTCTCCCCACTCCGTGTGCGACTTCCCCATCCACTTCTTTGACGTGCCAGCGGTGGCCTAGACTCCACCGCCCTGTGTGACCGTCACCAGGTGCCGGTGACCCCCTTTCCGTGATGAAATTGTTGCCGTCGCTGCCTTTCCTCTTTTCCAGTGAGCGCCACCACCGCTTGTTCTCCCTTAGATTGGCTAGCCCCTCCTCACTCCCCTCTCCTTCCTTGGTCTGTAGGAGCCATCACAGGTCACCGTCCCCACCCCAGTGCCTCGCCGTCGAAGAACGCCGCCACGGCGCCCAACCTTTCTACCGTTGCCGTCGCCGCACCACTACGATGTGTCCATGCCGCTCCCTCCTTGCCTGACGCATCCGCCTCCTTCCGCGGCAGCTCGCTCCTACCTCAAAATCAGACATCACCATCCATGTTGCTGGTGGGAGCCGCACCATCCCCACCGCCCCTGGCATGGTGACCGCGTCACGGGCGCGCACCCACGGCACCAGCTGGCATGGGCCGACCATGCCGTTTTCTCCTCTAGGCCGAGCCAACAGTGTGAAGCCGTGGACGGTTTCAGCCCACTCACTGTTCAGGCTTTTTTCCCATTTTTGTTTTCATTTTCGATTATAAATTCTAGGAATTTTTTTAAGATTCCAAAATTCATAGAAAATAGAAAACATGTCGCAAAAAATGCAAAATAAAATTTCTTAGAATCCTCATGAGTAGATCTTTGCATTAGGCTTGACCAAATCCCATTTTGTGCATTATTGCATTATATAAAATTCTAGGAATGCAAATTTGAAGAAATTATTTACAAATATATATGTATATTAATACATTGAATCTTTGTATATGTGTGCACATCATGGTCATTAGCTTATAAAAAATTGCT
>VSTD030001247.1:0-13513 GCA_008808055.3 Sporobolus alterniflorus
GTGTAATGGTCGACATATTTTTCTTTTAATACAAGGATACTAGCTCTCCTATGTATTTTAGAAAATAAATTCTAAACGTGTCCGAAGAACCTAGCAAATACTTTTAAAAATTGAAATCCGGGAAAACCACACGGTCGTGGTTTTATCGAGTCATTCGTTTATTGAAAAAACAGAACAGTATACGGTAGAAAAAATGGCTTTCATACAATTTCTCCAGTTGCAAGTTCAGAAATCAAAACAGACTGACAGAGTAGGAGCAGTGCAATGTCATGGCGGGGGTGGCCGAGGAAGGGTGGTTGGAGGATTGATGCGGCTATCAACCACTTCGGTGCCATGGGCTACATCGCGCGGGGCATCCAGGCAATAGTCAACCAACTCCTCGAGGTCCCTCTTTCCTTTTTCAAATCCAAGGAACTCGTTTACTGACTAGGAACTCGTCAACATTCGGGCCATAGTCAACCAACTCCTCAAGGTCCTTCCTTTCCTTTTTAATGTCAAGGCTATATAATGATGCATTTACGACTAGGAACTCGTTTGGTTTTCAAATCCAACGAATACATAATAGGCAACTTTTTCTAGACAAATAGAACTAGTAAATTCAATTTTGAGAAGGTGTGGGATAGTCTGGTGCCGCAACATCGCTAGAATTTTCTCTCTCTTTGTCTAGTGCTTGTACTTCGATTGCAAATCTTATAAGGCTACCGGTAAGTGACAACTTGTTTTCTGCGTTGTGTAATGGTTGACATGTTTTTCTTTTAATACAAGGATACTAGCTCTCCTATGTATTTTAGAGAATAAATTCTGAGCGTGTCGAAAGAATCCAACTCATAGTTTAAAAAAATGAAAACTGGGAAAACCACACGACCGTGGTTTCATCGGGTCACTGATTTATTGAAAAAACATAACAATATACGGTAGAAAAATGATTTTTGTACAGTTTCTCCCACTGCGAGTTCAAAAATAAGAAGACTGGTAGAGCGGGAGTAGAGCAATGCCGTGGCGGGGGCGGCTGAGGAAGGGCGGTCGGCGGATTGACACGGCTATCGACCACTTCGGTGCCATGGGCTACGCCACGCGGGACGTCCGGGCCATAGTCAACCAACTCCTCAAGGTCCCCTCTCCTTTTTCAAATCCAAGGAACTCGTCAACGTCCGGACCATAGTCAACCAACTCCTCTCAAGGTCCTTCCTTTCCTTTTTCAATGCCAAGGCTATATAATGATGCATTTACCGACTAGGAACTCGTTTGGTTTTCAAATCCAAGGAATACATAATAGGCAACCTTTTCTAGACAAATAGAACTAGTAAATTCAATTTTGAGAAGGTGTGGGATAGTCTGCTGCCGTAAGAGCACTAGAATTTTCTCTCTTTGTCTAATGCTTGCGCCTCTATTGCAAATCTTATAAGGCTACCGGTAAGTGATAACTTGTTTACCGCGTTGTGTAATGGTCGACGTGTCTTTCTTTTAATACAAGGATACTAGCTCTCCTACGTATTTTAGAGAATAAATACTGAGCGTGTCCAGAGAACCTAGCACATAGTTCTAAAAACCAAAAACCAGAAAACCCAGACGTCGTGGTATCGGGCCACTGGTTTATTTAAAAAACAGAACAATATACGCTAGAAAAAAACAGTTTTTATACAGTTTCTCTAGCTGAAGTTCAGAAATCAGAACAGACCGGCATAGCGAGAGCAGAGCAATGCCGGGGCGGGGCGACTGAGGAAGGGCTGTCGTAGTCAATCAGAATTAATCCTGGGCGCCGTGGAGATGTAGGGTCTAGAATTTTCTCCCCCTCCCCTACCCCTCCTCGGCGGATCGGGAGTCCAGAGATTGCAATTTTAGATTCAAGACGTGGATTTCGCCTGTGCGTGCGTAGGGCGTGAACAAATGTACCGCTTCCGAATTTGATGAGAAAACTGACTCTTTTGCTGGAATGGGATGGGCCAGGAGTACGGCGGCTCGGATGCGTGGCCTTTTCTGGAGGAAGGTTCCTACAAGGTTGTGCAGGACCTGCTGTTCGATAGGCAGGAGGAGGAGGAGAAGGCGCTGCTGCGGCTGGAACACCAACCCCAGGAGGAGCAGCAGCAACCGGGAGTGGGGCAGAAGCCTGCTCAGGTGATTCTCGCTTCCCATTCTTTCTCCTGCCTCTGCCTCTTCCGTATCAGTTGGCTATTAACTTATTGTTCCGTCGTGCCATGTGTCGCCAGCCAACACGCCATCAGTTTTTCGATGCCTTTTTTGTGCTTGTTTCTTCTTTGACAACATTTCATTGGTGAATTCTACGGTCGTCACCAGTAATTTTGCATTGTTGGCATGCATCGTTGAGTGTCTCTTGAAGCTTTTTCTATTTTGTTAGAGCGACAGTGAAAATGAACGGCCTGCCTTATGATGCCAATGTCGTTTCTGTTGAATAATCTTGCTTGGGTATAACTATGGATACACAGGATGTTTTTATAAACAAAGACCTTGGCTCATCATTAATTTCTGTTGCATTCAGTTGAACAAGTATATGCTTGTTGTAACTCTCAAATGGGACGATGCAGTTCTAACACTTTGACAATGCAGAATACTAGCATGTCATAATCTGCTGTTTTTATCTAATTAAACAAAGATCTTGGTCGTTGATATACGATTATATGTTCTGTTCTGTTTTTACCGACCGTGAATTCATTTGTGAAACTTCCATAGTTTGATGTGTTTGCAGCACCAAGAACCGGCAAAGGACGAGGCCCCAGCGAAAATCAATACGGCAATGTTCGAGGTACATAATGAGGTATCGGCTAAAGACTGATTCGCTAGGGGAGGGAGTGGAAGACCCTGGGTTTTCCAAATTACCTGCTCTTCAGGCTGTCATGCCACGTCCTTCAACCAAAGGAAATGGTGGCACAAGGCGCCCTTGCTATGGCTGGATTAGCGAGTCAGATGATGAGGAAGAAATTACCTGTCAGAAAACCTGAGATGCTTTGTAAGAGGAAGTGACCTGAGTAGGGCGTACACTAGTTGTAGTATTATGAAATTTACTCCTCTTTTTTTTGTGAAACAACAATGCAAATAGTTGTTGTAGTTTTATGAATTTTACTCCTCTCTTTTGTGCAAAACCCGTGAAGGTTTCACACTTTCCAAATGAACCATGAAGTGTAGAAGAGGAGATCTTGATCGTCTTCCTCAGATTAAAGAAGCCTAATAAATAATGTTAGCACAGGCAGGAGCGCCGTGGCCGTCTAGATCCGTGGTTTGATGGCTTAGTGTCATTTTGCTCCAAGAACGACACGCCGTGGTCAAGGACGCTGGCTTGATGATGTTGGGAGGAAGCAGGCCTACGGTGGAGCTCTGGCGAGGCACGAGTAGCCAACGAGGCAGCCGAGATCGACGGAGGTAATGCCGTCGGACAAGCGGAACGGCCACCGGCCGGCCGCTTGGGCTTCGGCGGCGGCGGCGGCCTAATTAAATCGACCCTGACGGCGATCTTCATGCCGCTGTCGCAGTGACCGGGCATGCCGTAGTTGAAGTAGCGGGTGACGCTGCCGGCGGGGAGCCGGACGGTGTCGTCGCCGGTCTGGAACGTGGCGACCACCGGGCTGGAGGAGGAGCTGAGCAGGAGTCGTTGTAGTCCGCCTTGAACAGTGCATACTACACGTAGGCATAGCGTGAGCACGGTGTGAATGATTGTGCTGTGCGTGAGTGAGCCTGGTCTAATGTTGGACTCGCTTACGCGTCCAGGTGCAACCACGCCCGGCCGGCCATATGCGTGGACCAGTCGTGCACAAACTGAGCCTGGAAAATATAATATTTCTTGACAAGCAAGACAACACCATTGCACAATTAAGTATTTCTTCCGTTCGTTTTTACTTATCACCAGCTAACGGAGGAAGTAGTTGCGAAATGGTTGATCAAACAGTGAGAAATGGTCTTGTGTGCCTTTATGATGCCTATCGTATGGAAGGAGTAGAGAAATAAGCAGCCGCCTTTACAAAAGCCCCAACTTTTCCTTGGGAGATTGGCCATATTTTGCACAGTCAAGATTTCTTAGGGTCAAAGCCAAACCGCCCCTAGCTGCCATGGTCAAATAAATGGTTGTAGAAAAAAATAAACCCTGATTATTTGAGATCAAGAACTAATTAAGTGCCATACACAGTCCTAACTAGGATCAGATATGTGCCAACATGCATGCACAAAATCAGCCGATTCTCTTACTTTTTATTGTGATGTTCTGTTGAAGCCATATTAACCCCATGAGTGTAAACGACTAGGTCAAACCAAACATCTGTTCATATATGTATGTCATTATCAAACTCGTTGTGTTGGTTTCTCTGTTTTTATTTTTTTGATGGAATGGGAGGGGAATTATCCCCTACTGATTATATTAGATAGAATTAAAAACAGAGTTTATGTACATAAAGGGAAAGCAAACAGAAACTAAACAGGTCATTATCAAACTCGTTGTGTTGGTTTCTCTGTTGTTCACATACCCCATCTCTTGAATTGCCGTCGGTTGAATTAGGAAAAGTTTTCAGTAGAGATTCTTCTTCTATTGCTCTCTTTTGTTGAATTAATCAGGAAGATTATAAAGAGCCATTAGCCACATACATAGTACTATTTTCAGTGAATTTATAGCTTATAGTGTTTTTTGGAGCTATTTTGTGCCCTCCACCCCACTCTCACTTCCCAATGGGTGCTATGATGAACAGTCCAAGTATATGTATAAAAAACTCATCTTCAAAACGATCTCAATCATGTTATATGAAAGTAAAATACAACAACATCACACCAAAGAATTGAGCACGTTCAATCACGTCTCAGAAAAAATAGTAAACCACCACGCACCGACTCTAGAAGGCCAGACTAGCCACAAAAGCAGCCAAGCCGAGCCCTGCTAGCGACACAACGCTACCGGCCGAAGCATCAGAGCTCGACGACGGAGGCACGGCCACCGATGGCCCTGCAGCACGAGGGGCCAAGGCCACAGGTACCGGCGTCGGAGCTGCGGCGTTGGGGACGGTGGACGCTGCGGCCTCGACTCTGACGGCAAGCTTCATGCCGCCGGCGCAGTGGCCGGGCACGCCGCAGATGAAGTAGCGGGTGACGCCACCGGCGGGGAGCGGGACGGTGTCGTCGCCGGTCTGGAACGTGGCGAGGGGGCTGGAGCCGGAGCACGAGTCGTAGTCAGCCTTGCTCACCTCAAGCACGTCGTGCGCGCCACGTGCGTATTTGAACACTGTACATTTACACGATCAAGTCAAAAAAAAGTCAGCGTTTGGAAACAGCAAATTAGATTTGGGAAGCTTGATAAGACTCTGGAGAGGTGGTTACCGAGCTGGTCGCCGGCGCGGAAGTTGATGGTGGAAGCCCAGTTTACGTAGTTGGTCTGGAGGTCCCAGGACCCGCCAGGCGCGCCGACCGTGTAGCTGGCGCCGTGCGCCGTCCCGAGCATCGCCGCCATGGCCACGGCGAGCAATAGGACAGCTCTGGTACTTCTTGCCATGGCGATGTACGTAATGTAACTTCGTAGAGAGAGGGATCACGCTAGGCTGGGATCAATTAATCAACTGATCACTGGCGCTTTTGATATGATATGGAAGATGCGATGCAGAGGATGATGAGAAGCAATATTGGATTGGAGATTGCTGAGCTTTTTGTGTTGTGGGATTGGGTCGGAGGAGGATGTGTGTATATATAGGTTTCTGGGTTCGGTAGGTGTGACCGCGTGGGTGTGTGAAATGACGATAAAGAACTGCTCGGTCTAACAGGACTTCGTCACGCGGCAACCAACCGATGTTGGACTAGTGCACAGCGATGGAGCCTGGAAAGAGCAGAATATACAAGGCGACGACACACCCTGAAACGATCAAAGGTGATGTGACAGGCTCATCTATCTTATTTTTTACCTTTAATCGAGTACATCACATACATGTCACACCCCCACACACAAGCTAGGTATAAACACTTGCACTAAACAACTTAGATATTGAATAAACATGACACAAAAATCATCAGACAGACAAAAAAATCCTAAAAAGGCACACAACCCTTGGTGAGAACCAACCCAAGTTTTAAGCTGGCAGCCTCACGCGCACATCGCTCAGTTCTCCACAGGCTCATCTATCTAACCTAACCTGAAAAAATAATCAGTGTGTCGTTGCTCACACGCGCACACGTCCTGGCCAACTGAGTCATCGCTCAGTTCTCCACAGGCTCATCTATCTAATCTAACCTGAAAAAATAATCAGTTGTGTTACATTATTGGATAATGGTATAGACTATACCCCTTTTAATTTGTCCATAAATACAAACATCTCTAGCATTTATAATCCTATGTTACTATATTTGAGTAATTCACTTAGAGGAATTCTCTTGACTTTTATTTATGACACATCATCTCCACGCTGCTCAGGCCCTATAAAAGCCACCCAGACACGACTTCTCTCCATCGCGTCTGATTCCCATTTTCATTTCCCCTCCTTCTCGCTCGGGAACCTGACCTTGATGAGCATCCAGCAAAGCCGTCGTTGTTCACCATCGTTATTGCCCCAAATACACTGCCTGCCGCCGTCTTTTGTCATTGGTGAGGACTGCCCTGACCTCCTCCTCCTCCCTGTGTCAGCTAAGGCAAGCACCCGAGCCCCGTAACGGTTGTGTGTCTGTCTCCGACAAGCAATAACACCACCGTGCCGCCTGGTCCAGGGTGAACCATGGATCGAGACCGACCAGTGGTCCACAACCTCTTGAGCTCACCTCACGACCTTTGTCAATTGAAAAATAATCTCGAAACTAGTTAAATGTCAAAATTACACAAAAGCTCCTAAGTTTTAATTAAACTCATAATCAATCCTGTAATTTTACATTTTAACCCCTATACTTTATCCAAATTAAATTTTTATCCATACTTTTTTTACACAAAGTCTCTCAAGCTTTTCTGTATTTACAAAAAAGGCGCTTAGAACTTCTGCTCTTTTACAATTCCGGCAGCAACACGCGGGTAAAACTTTCCCATAGTGCTCCCCCAGTCGGAAGAAATCGACCTTGATGAATTTAGGGTTACAAGAGGCAGGAGAGAGTTGGAAAACCACGACAGACTAATTTTTGGGACTCAACTCCGTACGTAGAGGTAATCAAGCAGTGCAAAAGTGCCAGCAATCTATTGATGGTATTCCTTCGTCAACGTTTCAGAGAGTCAAATTCAAGCCCATGCCACGTTCAAGTAAACGGCACGTGGAAAAAGGTTTCTCTCTTCCTCCGGTGACGGCGATAGAGTATACACGTCTACTTCTTACATCTTCAAATATTTATCATTTTAATTTTTTCACTCGTCTTATTAAAAAATTATAATTATTATGTATTTTAACTATAATATTATTTATTACATGATATAATTTAAGTATATATTTGATTTTTTTATAACTTTAATTTTTTAATAAGACAAATAGTCAAAATTGATATAAAAAGTCAAATTGACAAATATATGGGGATGGAGGGAGTACCAATCTTAGTTTCCAAGGTTTGAATATGGATAAAGGGATCAGTGTATTACCATTGTAAGGTTCCTCAACAGGGTGTCAGGGACGAATGTTCTACTCGTGCCCGAGTAGTGATATAGTCCATTCATTCTCAAATATTTATCGCTTTGATTTTTTATATCAATTTTGACCATTTGTCTTATTTAAGAAAATTAAATTTATGAAAAATGAAATATATATACTTAAACTATATTATGAATAAATCATATTATATTTGATTTTTTATAACTTTAATTTTTTTAATAAGATGAGTGATCAAAGTTGATGTAAAAAAATCAAAGCAACAAATATTTAGGAATGGAGGGAGTAGTTTTAAAATAAACATGAACAAAGGTGTATTTTTGAAATTTTCATCTTTAACAAATATATTTCTAAAATTTCACCCGAAGGAGTGTCGTCCTAAAAGGCCTAACCCAGCATGAGCAAATGACGGATCTGAGCCATGGGCATTGCTGATGTTATCATACCTATGGCTACTGTGACACAGTCACTTTCATACTAAAACGGACGCCAAGATCACATCCGTGCTCCATTTCTTACGTTCTACATATATATAGAAAGGTAAGGAGATAACATTTCCAATACAACTGGTTTTATATCAAAATTCATTTGGAATCAATGAAAATCATCAAAATAGTATGCTCACAGTAGCCATGGATATGATGACTTCATCTTGTCTGTGGCTACTGTGACATGTTCACATTCAAACAAGAACGGACACCAAGATCACATCCGTGCTTCATTTTTGATGTTTTACATATGCATAGAAAAGTAAGGAGATAATCTTTCTAATGCAATTGATCTCATATCAAAATTCATCCAAAATCAATAAAAATCATCAAAACAGTATGTTCACAGCAGCCACGAGCATGATAACGTCATCATGTACGTGGCTACTATGACATATTCACATTCATACTAAAACGGACGCTAAGATCACATCTGTGCTCCGTTTTTGATGTTCTATATATGCATAGAAAGGTAAGCAGATAACATTTCCAATACAATTGGTTCTATGTCAAAATTCATCCAGAATCAATGAGAATCGTCAAAATAGTATGCTCACAGTAGTCACGGACATGATGATGTCATCATGCCCGTGGCTACTGTGGTTGGCTATTGTGCTCTCGCTGATTTAGTACCACTTCACTCTTTGAAGTTGGGATTGAACTACTTAAAAACCGAAGTGTGCTGAGCTGTTTTGAAAAGACACTAGGCCTCGTGCATGCGTGCGGGTGGTGACCGAGATGTGTTGGGGAGGTAGTGCGTGCGTCCAGGCAACAGTTGCGATGGTGATTGGAGAGGCATGCGTGCGTGAGTGCAGCGGCGCTCCGGTGTGCGGTGGGAAGAGGTGATGGTGGAGGTGGACTGTGGTGGCCGAAGCCGATGATGGAGGCAGCGTGCATGCATGTGTGGGACCCATGTTGAGCAGTCATGCGGACGGCGGTGCTCCATCATCAGATTAAATAAATTGTATTTCTTTATTTTAAAAAACTATTGTAGTAACGGGCTCTGCTGACATTAGCAGACCTGTTGCTACTGTGACACAATAGTGACGGGTCAGGCCTGCCTATTGCTACTGTGGTTGCACAGTAGCGATATGATAGTAGCCATGAGTTGTTTGTCTGTTTCTACAGTGGGTTACGTCCTGTGGCTACAGTGCCTCAGTGTAGTAGTGATAAAGCACTGCTCATGAAAAAACTACATAATTTTTTTCCAAAGCAGATCTGCCATGGGTCAAGCTAATCTGGACTAAATACTACAACAATGGGAATGTTCCAAGCCAAGTAATGAAAGGCTATTTCTAGTGGAGAAACATATTAAAGTTACTTGATACATACAAAGGTATTGCTCAAGCATACCTAGGCACATGTGACACAATCTTGTTCTGGAGTGATATGTGGAATGGTCAAATTCTTAAACTTTCATATACGCATATCCATTCATTTGCAGCAGATGCAAATATTACTATCAAGGGTGCCATGAGCCTTCAGTCCATTCAAGAGTTATTTCATCTGCCCCTTTCAGAGGAGCCTATAAACAATTTTGTGAATTATATATCTTTATGCAATCCATACAATAGAATGGAGACAAAGATACTTGGTCCTATATCCAGGAGAATTGCAGCTATTCACCAGCAAGGGCATATAAACATTTATTGGGAGAACAAGAAGTACATCCAGCTTTTCGCTGGTTATGGAACTCCTCATGCCAAAAAAAAAATATAAGGTCTTCTTTTGGCTCCTTTTACAAGGGGATTGCTTAGAAGGAAAAATATGCAATTAGGGTCATACACCTGTGAGCTATGATTATTGCAAAAAGAAGAGAGACTAAGACATCTATTTTTTAAATGCCCTTTTGCTAAAAACTGGTGGATGCAGATTGGGGTGCAAGTGCCTCTTCATGGCTTAGACCTCAAAGAGTTGTAAGATGCATAAAGAGGACTTTAAGGGTGCCTTTTGCGATGAAAATAATTATAATTATGTGCTGGAGGATTTGGACTTCCAGGAACTCATGGCTTTTTAAAGATGAGGATGCAACAATTGAAAAAAATGCAAAGATACTTTCAAGAAGGAGCTCTCCCTGGTTATTCATAGATCAAAGAAAAGATATGTCTCAGATGTGGAGATTTAGTTGCAGAACTTAGCTTGAGGAGTGACTGCTCTCTTTTCTTTTTTGTTTTTTGTATGTAAATATTGTTTTAATTTCAATATATAACCAGTAGGGGCAATCCCCTCCTATTTCATAAAAAAAACTCAACCGTGGAGGTCAGTGGTGCCGCTGCGCGCCACACGCCACACCTCCACCAAGGGTACCACTAGATCTGCCCTCCTTACGACCCCGAGCTCACGTGCCAACCACCAAGCCGTAGATCCACCACAAAATGACACCGGCGTCACGACACCATGCCACCCCTTCCAAATTCAGCCATCAGATCTGACCCCAAGCGCATGGGGCATCCTCCACCACGACCTCGCCAAGGCTTTGTAGCCACGCATGGGTCACACTGCCACCGCCATGACGTTGTGTCTGACGCTACGACCACCATCTTGAGCCACGACCATCAGTTGCCGCCTGAATCGGGCTGCCTCTGACCTGATCCGGCCGCTCGGGGCCGCGCCCACCTCCGACTTGAGGTGGAATCTATCTGCCGCCTCCCTATGATAGCATGGCAGCTACAACCACCGACGTCATCCGTGACAACTCCTCCCTCTCAGATCTGCCCCTGGGTGGGTGGGCAAAATACTCCACCACCACCATCCTGGCAAGCCTAGCATGTTGTCCTGGCAGTTCGCTCCGACGGCGACATGGTGGAGAGGCGTGGAGGTGGGTGGCGGCGCTAGGGTTTTGGGATGCCGCCCATGTCGCCCGGGGTGAGCGACGTAGGGGTCAGGAAGACACTGATGTTGACATATTTAAGCCGATGATTTTTTGTCATGCTATAAGCTTGGGTTATGGCATTGGACAATGACACTAAGAAGTTTTTCCAAAATAAATGTATAAACATTCATGGAGTAATCCCCAATTTAATTAGCAGTTGGTCTTTGTTGAATTCTCTCCCAATATCTCATGTTGGACCAACCTTCGTTTTGTTAACCAATCGTGAAGTTGGCGGCCTGGCTACTTTAGTTATGGGCATCATAAAGGTCAGGAGATGCAGATAATATTTTCTTTTTACATTGCGTACCCAATCATGTCTCACCAAAGCAACAAGAATATATTTTTATTACATGAAAAATAATAAACAGTTTGCGCTGATTTTTTTTTTCTAATATAAGGCCATGAGAGCGGCTGCAAGCTGAGGCCCACTAGCGACGCAACACCACCAGCTGAGGAGGCAGCCGAGCAGGTGACGGGCCCCTGCGGCGTCCGGTCCAGCGTCTGCTGCAGCAGCGGCGGCCTTGATCGACCTTGATGGCGAGCTTCATGCCGCTGTTGCAGTGCCCCTGCATGCCGCAGATGAAGTAACGGGTGACGCCGCCGGCGGGGAGCGGGATGGTGTCGTCGCCGGTCTGGAACATGGCGAGCGAGCTGGAGGAGGAGCAGGAGTCGTAGTCCATGCACCTTGCTCACCTCTAGTACATTGTGCATGGACCGGGGGTACCTGAACACTGCATTCGTGTTGACAGCGGCATGAGTGACACGTGCCAAATGAATGGTGATATACTACACATTACTTTTGTCTGAAAATGACGTGTACAGTAGTTGAATTACATACCAAGCTGGAAAAAACTTGCCGTAGCCATACTAACCATTAAGGTATTTTTTCTATCTGCTTCTTCTGTTCTTCTGATAACGGATTAATAGACTAAATATAAGGAATTTGTTTAGCAAGAGGGGGAAAGGGGCTTTGGGTGAGTGGTAAGGCACCTGAGTAAACCTCTAAGGTCTTGGGTTCAATTCTCTATGTGAATGCATTTTTGGATTGGGTTCCTCAAGTTTTTTATATTCCTGAGTATCGAGGAATCAGTACCGAAACTGATGAATATAGACCGCGTATATTTGGTGATTATATTCATCAGTTAACTGGTGGATATATCTAGATAACCGATGAAATAAAAAATTTGTATCGGCAGTTTTATTTCCCCCTCTCTTTCTCCCTGTGCGCCGCACAGTGCCCTGATTCGAAATTTGCTGCCACTCATCGTGCCGCCCGCTGCCCTCGGCGCCACCGCGCCAACCGCCTTCGCACCGCCCACCAGCGAGGGTGCTGCCACCGAGGCGGCCGCCGATGCCGGCCTCCGACGCGCCGCCAGTGGAACTGATGTGCCACCGCTAGCCCAAACTTGCCGTCGATGCGCCACCCCTGGCCCCGAGCTTGCCACAGCCGGCCGCCCTCGTCGGCCGTCGAAGGTGATTTTTTTGTGTTTTTTAATTTGACTTCGAATTCAAATTGAATTTGATTGAATTTAACTGCTTGATACGAATGTAATTGAATTTGACTTCAAATTACAAACTAATGTGCCATTGAATGAAAATTAGAATACAAATGGAAATCATCATATTTATTTAGGTTTTAACTACATTCGATTTAGGTTTGAATTTAATTTTGTTTATGTTTGAACTAATTTCTATTTAGGTTTGAAATAAAATGTAACTAGTTAATTAATATTTAAATTGAATTGTATTTAGGTTGTTTTACTTAGTTTATGTATGAACTAATTTCTATGTAGGTTTGAAATAAAATGTTTTTAGTTAGTTTATGTTTGAACTAATTTCTATTTAGTTTTGAAATAAAATGTAACTAGTTAATTAATATTTAAATTGAATTGTATTTAGCTTGTTTTACTTAGTTTATGTATGAACTAATTTCTATGTAGGTTTGAAATAAAATGTTTTTAGTTAGTTTATGTTTGAACTAATTTCTATTTAGTTTTGAAATAAAATGTTTTTAGTTAGTTAATGTTTAAACTGAATTTTATTTAGATTGTATTTAGTTAGAATATAAATGTCAATTGTTTATATTACAGTTATTTTTTCTCTATAATTCGTTATGTCATTAATATGCAGTGTTAGCGGATGCATCTTGGATTTTTTAGTATTTCATATCTCTAAAGTAGGTGTAGGGTTCACGTCACCGAGCGAACATATGCATCACCCATTCAGGAATGATCCACCTCACATTAAGTTGTGAGGTGCATCGTTATCGAATTGTCCCATTTGGATAGCTAGAGAAAGGCGGCCGTCGTGTGTTATCTGATTACACGGGCTCTTGTGTATCTTTCATCCGTGGTTTCGGCAGCGTAACCCCGTTGTTCTCCGACACACTGATATTGGTCGTGTGATCAGAGAACAACAGGGTTATGCTACCGAAATCACGAACGGAAGATACACGAGCCAGAAACCAGATAACATGTGACAGTCGCCATTCTTAGGTGGGTTTAGGACATATCCATCCTAATAGGGTTTATACTTGTAACCTATCTTTGCTAACATTATGCTTTCATTTGTTTAGTATCGAAAATGGGCGATGACCAATGAGCAATGTATGATGGATT